>JAMWET010004704.1:25000-77988 GCA_024036415.1 Prochilodus magdalenae
AACAGTCGAAATAAACATTCCCAGTGAAAAAATTTAATATTAATAAAAAAAATTGACCTGAGACTCTTGACAGTATGTTCTGCTTGTACATTAATTTCTCATCTTTGTTTTAATATCTAAAGCACAGAGTTTTCCTACCCATTGGCTTAGCTCACATTAGCTAAATTAACTAGCTAGCATGCACCTGAAACAGAACATAAGCAGCAGATTTAATCACTATCAAGCGTGTTACTATGAAAAAGATCACCTTTAAAGAACACCCTACCCTCCTTGGTTAGCTACCTGGTTAAGATTAGTTACAGTATCAGCTGTTTCTATAAATAAGTCCCATAGTACTGGAGTCTGAATAAAATCCATTTTGGGGTCTCACAGTACAGCCTGGTGGGTCAAAACTGGCTTACACAGCCAAATATGAAGATGTGCCAGGACAGTGTGGTGTGGTGCCTCTCACCTACTCTGATGATATCTGTGTCTACAATTAAAAATAATGGAGAATATATATTTTTCATATTTTAAACTGTGTAGTGTAGTAACTCATCTCTGGACTGTCTGAAAGTCTCAGTGCCAAAATTTCCCCAAAATAACCTGGAACCATGAAATTATACTGTCAGTTACAGGAAAATAGACACTCAAATTCAGTGAAGGGTCCTTGTTGAGCTACAGTGTTCTAAACTAAGTGGAGCTGTAGCATTGGCCTGCCTTATAGTGGCTATATATATTATTAGTTCACCCAGAAGCTCAGTTAGACTCAGCTATTGAGCAAATGATGTTCAACTGATCTAGTAATTTAGTAAATTAGTAACTGAAAAGTTATTTTAAGGAACCAAGATATTCCCTATAAGGTTTAGTAGTTATTTTTGTTAACAGTTAACTACCCCAATACCTAGTGCACTATTACCTACTGATTAATTAACTAGTACTCTCGGGTATGTAACAGAAGTTACTTAAATGCTGTTCCAGCACTTTTCATTCGTTCCTGCTTAGTTTTAAAATAGTTAGCTGTTAACTACAAAATGCTTTGTAAAGTGTTAGAAAGACTTAATATCAGAAATAAAGCATTTCATCTTCAGTTTATGTTTCCCATGACACCTTAGCTGTGATGTCTGGTGGTATATAAACATATTCATTTGGATAATAAGTGTGGGGTTATTTAAATACTTTGTATTTATTTTTAAGCACATATATCTACTTCAAATTTACACTCATAATGTATTTTGATTTTATATGCTGGTGTGACCTTACAGTTGTATGCAGATGTTTGTTTTTATTTTAGTCATATTGGACTCTGAGGTGGTTTTGGATTGTTGTCCTGTTGAAGAAATGAACCTCTTTTCAGTTTCAGTTTCTTTACTCGCATTTGCGTTTTTTTCCTACTTTTTTCTTTCTTTTACACATTTTTATCATTAGTTTAGTGATTATTTGTATTTTTTATGGACATGGACTAACCGTGCAGGACTAACTTTGTTTACTCGAGGGAAGAGCTGCTTAGCTCTATTCGACTAAGGGTTGCCCCGGCAAAACGCGGTTGCCCCTAGTGAGTGATGACAAAACGCGATTCAGGATCCCATCCCGGGAGGAACTGTTCCCGGGAGGAACTGCGAAGGAGCTACAGGGGCTGCAGAGCCAGCGCTAAACTAAAAGCTAAGCGAATGGAGAAATGCTGGAGGTATAAACCATCTATTCCTTCGGTGGTGATGGGGAATGTGAACTCCCTGGCCAACAAGACTGACAAACTAGCGGCGCTGTTTCGGAATCAGCGGTTATACCGGGAATGCAGTCTTTTATGCCTTACGGAAACGTGGCTGACCGGCATTCCCGGTTTCACCACCGTAAGAGTGGACAGGGACGCCAAACTGAGTGGCAAAAGCAAAGGTGGGGGACTTGTGCTCTTTGTGAACATCAGATGGTGTAACCCAGGACATGTGACTGTAAAGAGGAGGATCTGCTGTCGGGATAATGTACAGGTATTTAGATTATATGCTCTGGTGTGGCCTTACAGTTGTATGCAGATGTTGGTTTTAATTTTAGTCATATTGGATTCTGAGGTCGGTTTTGAATTATTGTCATGTAGAAGAAATTAACCTCTTTTCAGTTTCAGTTTCTTTACTCGCATTTGTGTTTAGAATTTGATGGTACTTGGTGGAATCTATACTTCCACTTACCTGTGAAATGTTTCCTGTGCCACTAGAAGCATAATAGATTCACCCCATGTCTGTAGTTGGCAGGAATCTTCTAAGTATATTATGTTTGTTTACATATCACTGCACAGCTAAACCTTCCTGCTGGTTATTTGATGTCAGGAAGGTGTCAGGAAGGTGTCAGGATGGTGTTTTTAAGCAACTGAAAGAGTGTGAAATTTGCTGCACATCATTTTTTCTAATTTTAAGTTGACCAAATGCACTCATCAAGGTAGTGTTGGCTAGCAATGCTATTCATAAGGAAGATAAAGGTTACCTAGTTTAATAAATGATTAAATATTTAGACAGAAGTAGTGTCTCTCAGTATGGCATAAGGCAGCCATGATTGCTAACCCTACATCCCAGACATTTCAGCATGGAGTTGTAGAGGTTTCTAATGGTGTCCTGTGCTAATTTAATTTATTCCATGCACACAGACTCATTGGTGATCTCCAACAAGACAAAAGCGGGACTCGTCACTGAAGATAACCCGCAGTCATTCTGAGTCACAGTCTGGCATGACTCAGTTGCAATGACTTACATGGTGCTAAGGGCAGTCGCTGTGATGGTCTGCATGGATGTAATCCTGTGTCATGCCACCATCCACCAATGGTGCTGGTACTAACAGGATGACTAAATTCCTGCTGGTTTATTTCCTTCTGGATGTAACTGTTTTTAAATGATAAGTGTATAACATAACATTAACATTTGTGAAAAAAACTCTTTCCCAGCAGGCACTGTTAATTTATAGATCACCTTTCATAGAAAGACCCGTCTTTTTGTGAAAGACTTAAGTGGGCCCTAATCGAGGTATATACTGAAATGCTTTGTTTGCACTTATGTTCAGCTTATCTTCTCTCTAGGTACAAGCACTGATCTGGGATTACAAGGTGGTGCACTTCTGCTGTATTTTACTCCGTATTCTACTTTCTAAGTATCATCGCTGGCCTTTGTTCGGGTAGCATCTGAACTCAAGGTGATACTAAACTATCTAGGACACATTCTCTGAACACCAAGCACTTCTGTAAGATGCTCTGGATAAAAGTGTGTACCGAACCTTCTTAATGTAAATGTTCTACAGATATTACTGTGTTACTGAACTTGTTAGTTTGTTAACACAGATCCTACCTATCCTATGACTCCATGGCCTCCACTGAGCAGAAAGTTTCACATAGCACCAGGAATCAGGGCAGGAAAATGGTTTGCAAATGGTCAATAATTTACTGTAATTATCTTTTCTTTTATATTTCTTGTTCTTTCATTTCAGTCCCTTTGCTGTACCACTGCTGTGTGTGCCTGGTCTTTTTCTCTTTCTGCTTGCTGAATGTGATCTGCTTAGAAAATCTGATGTTATCTTCAGAATAAAATTTCTGTTAATGATGTCTATGAAAACATATTTGATTATGATGCTTCTTGGCATCCACAGCTAGCTGTTGACTAACTATAGTGCTTAGAAGTTTAAAGTATTTTATTGAATAAACAATCATTTCAGTTAAAAAAAAAATATATATACATATATATATATAAGTAAAGACACATTAGCTCTTATGGTCTACATGGTCTTTAAATCCTAAGTACTTTCTCTATTTAAAAGAAACACTGACCTGAGGATCTCCAGTTTACAGTCTCCAGTCTTCAAACCAGCAGAGAGCAGCTCCCCTGCTGAATCCTGCAGCTCATTGCTACATAGATCCAGCTCCTTCAGGAAGGAGATTTTTGTTTGTAAGGCTGATATGAGAGACTTGCAAGACTCTGCAGTGAAATTACAGATGGACAACCTGCAATGGGAGAGTAAATACAGCAGACAGCACAGTTCAGTCAGAAAATGTGGAATTACACAGAAATAAATTGATGCAGCAAAGATCATTATAATCTCTATTATATACAACCCCTCTATTGATATTTTTTTACATAAAATTCTATATAGATATTTTTTGTATTATATAAGCAGAGTTATCCTGCCATAGTTATTGTTATTTCACATAATTTGTATGACATTATGCGTTTTTTAAATTGTAAATATTTGTTCAAACATGAAACATCACCTCTTAAATCAACGTATGCACATCTAAGGTACCAAAGGCTGGACTCCATGTATGAAATACTTAAATACCAGTTATTTTGCATAGTTGCTGTTTACAATGTACTTCCGGCGCCGCTGTGGGTGGCAGCCTTTCCAGTAGCTCTGTCTTTTGTGTACTGTTTTTTTCCTACTTTTTTCTTTCTTTTATACATTTTTTATCACTAGTTTAGTGATTATTTGTATTTCCTATGGACATGGAATCTGTTTTCGTGAAGCCGTGCAGGACTAACTTTGTTTACTCGAGGGAAGAGCTGCTAGCGCTCCGAACAAAGGGTCGCGCCGGCAAAACGCACCCCATCCCGGAGGAACTGCGAAGGAGCTACAGGGGCTGCAGAGCCAGCGCTAAACTAAAAGCTAAGCGCATGGAGAAACGCTGGAGGTATAAACCATCTATTCCTTCTGTGGTGATGGGGAATGTGAACTCTCTGGCCAACAAGACCGACGAACTAGGGGTGCTGGTTCGGAATCAGCGGTTATACCGGGAATTCCCGGTTTCACCACCGTGAGAGCGGACAGGGACGCCAAACTGAGCGGCAAAAGCAAAGGTGGGGGACTCGTGCTGTTTGTGAACATCAGATGGTGTAACCCAGGACATGTGACTGTGAAGGAGAGGATCTGCTGTCGGGATATTGAACTGCTGGCGGTGAGTCTTCGGCCCTATTACATGCCCAGAGAGCTATCCCACGCCATTGCTGTTTGTGTTTACGTTCCTCCACGCGCGGGTGCTGAGATCGGGTGTGTTGTCATACACGCAACCATCGCAAGACTCCAGACCCAGCACCCTGATGCCTTCATCGCTATTTCTGGTGATTTCAACCACATCACACTGGACTCAGTTCTCACTGCTTTCCACCAGTATGTGGACTGTCCCACCAGGAAGAACAGGACAATCGATCTCCTTTACACCAATGTAAAGGATGCATACACCGCCACACCCCTGCCCCCTCTGGGAAAAAAACCTGGTCTACCTGCAGCCACAGTACCCCGGGCCCCGGGTCCGAACACAACCCATAACCACCCGCTCCTTGAGGAAATGGTCTCCTGGTGCTGAAGCAGCTCTCAGGGACTGCTTTGAGTCAACTGAATGGAGTGTGTTGCAGGAACCGTATGGGGAGGACATTGAGGGGATTACACACTGCATGACGGACTACATGAACTTCTGCATGGACGTTGTTGTTCCTGTAAAAACTGTGTGCTGCTTCGCTAACAACAAGCCCTGGATTACCAGCAGTGCTAAAGGCCTTCTGAACAAGAAGAAGAGGGCCTTTAAAGACAACAACCAGGAGCAGCTGAGGAGCACACAGAGGGAGCTCAAAGTCCACCTGAGAGAGGCAAAGGAGTCCTACAGGAGGAAGGTGGAGCAGAAGTTAGGGGGAATAACATGAGGGAGGTATAGAGGGGTATGAAGACCATCACAAGCTAAATGCAGAGGACAGACAGTGCTATAGATGGTGATGTAGAGAGAGCCAAGAGTTCAACACCTTCTACAGCTGGTTTGACAGCCCTGTTCAAGTCTCTGCAGCTTCAGCAGATACCTCCTTCACCCTCGCCCTCGCCTCAGCTCCTGATACTTCAGTCTCTGACTGCCTGGACATTAACACCTCACCTTCTCCTTCTGTTATTCATGCTCCCCTCCCACAGGCTGATAGCTGAGGAGACTCCATTTAGGAAGGCAGCTGGACCGGACAGAGTGTGTCCCAGGCTACTGAAGTCCTGCGCCGCCGAGCGGGGGGCACCCCTACAGCACATCTTCAACCTGAGTCTGCGCTTGGGCAGGGTTCCCACACTGTGGAAAACATCATGCCTTGTCCCAGTACCCAAAAAGGGACGACCCAGTGAGCTCAATGACTTCAGGCCGATCGCCCTAACATCACATGTCATGAAGACCCTGGAACGCCTCCTTCTACACCTTCTCTGACCCCAGGTCCAACACGCAATGGACCCCCTGCAGTTCGCTTACAGGGAGAAAGTGGGAGTAGAGGACGCCATGTTGTACCTTTTCCATCTGGCCCACTCTCATCTGGACAAGGGGGGCAGCGCTGTGAGAGTCATGTTCTTTGATTTCTCCAGTGCCTTCAACACCATTCAGCCCCTCCGACTGAAGGACAAGCTGGCAAGTATGCAAGTCTATCCCCACCTGGTCTCCTGGATTACTGACTACCTCACTGGCAGACCTCAGTATGTCAGGCTGAAGGACTGTACATCAGAGACTGTGGTCAGCAGCACAGGAGCACCACAGGGGACTGTACTCTCCCCTTTCCTCTTCACACTGTACACCTCAGACTTCAAGTAAAACTCTGAGTCGTGCCACATGCAGGAGTTCTCAGACGATACTGCTATTGTGGCCTGTGTGAGGGGAGGGCAGGAGGCAGAGTACAGAAACCTGGTGGAGGACTTTGTGGCATGGTGCCATAGGAACAACCTGCTACTGAACACTTCCAAGAGCAAAGAGATGGTGGTGGACTTTCGCAGGCCACTCACACAGCCGGTCTTTATTGAGGGGGTGGAAGTAGAGATGGTTAGGACCTACAGGTATCTCAGACTGCACCTGGATGAGAGGTTGGACTGGTCAGCCAACACTGATATCCTGTACAGGAAGGGGCAGAGCCGACTCTACTTCCTGAGGAGGCTGGGGTCCTTTAACATCTGTAGGAAGCTCCTGCAGATGTTCTATCAGACTGTGGTGTCCAGCTGTCTCTTCTATGCTGTGGTGTGCTGGGGAGGAAGCATCAAGAAGAGAGACGAGATGCGTCTGGACAAGCTGGTCGGGCGAGGAGGGTCAGTTGTTGGAGTGGAGCTGGTGAAGGTGGCGGAGAGGAGGACACTGCACAAACTACTGTGTATTATGGATGATGATGGGCACCCACTGCACACCATCATCATGGACAGAAGGAGCAAGTTCAGTAGCAGGCTGCTGTCACAGAGCTGCTCCACGGACAGACTCAAGAGATCCTTCGAGAGCCATCAGGCTCTTCAACTCCTCCCAGCGGGGCCGGAAGAGGGAAGAGGACTGCTGAGGACTAAACTCTCTTGTTTAATCAGAGACTCATTTATGCACTATTCACTTTACTGTATATACTGTACATCTTTACCTCCTGGACACTCTGACACTTACTGTATATACTGTACATCTTTACCTCCTGGACACTCTGACACTTACTGTATATACTGTACATCTTTACTCCTGGACACTCTAACACTTACTGTATATACTGTATATCTTTACATCCTGGACACTCTGACACTTACTGTATATACTGTACATCTTTACCTCCTGGACACTCTGACACTTACTGTATATACTGTATATCTTTACATCTTTACTCCTGGACACTCTAACACTTACTGTATATACTGTATATCTTTACATCCTGGACACTCTGACACTTACTGTATATACTGTACATCTTTATCTTTACTCCTGGACACTCTGACACTTACTGTATATACTGTGCATCTTTACCTCCTGGACACTCTGACACTTACTGTATATACTGTGCATCTTTACCTCCTGGACAGTCTGACACTTACTGTATATACTGTGCATCTTTACCTCCTGGACACTCTGACACTTACTGTATATACTGTACATCTTCAACTCCTGGACACTCTGACACTTACTGCATACACTGTACATCTTTACCTCTTGGACACTCTGACACTTACTGTACATACTGTGCATCTTTAACTCCTGGACACTCAACTCCACTTAAATATCATGTTTCTGATGTTAATCCATTCAGTCATTTATCTGGTGATAACTGCGTCCCTTGCACATTTATTTTTTACTTTTGCACTGTCTTTTCTACAGCCTGCAGTTATATTTGTACTCTTGCATATATTTCTTGCCTCCTTACGAAGTGAGAGAATATATTTCTATATTTATATTTACATCTATCTATCTATCTATCTATCTATCTATCTATCTATCTATCTATCTATGTATCTATCTACAAGTGAGTATGTAGGTATGTCAGTCATACTTAGCGTTCCTAAAACAGCAAACCACATCTGAACAAAACTCCAGTCAGTTTGTAAGTATATGCCAAACTGTATCAAACCTCATCATAACTTCATAACTTAGTTCCATACTTCTGCAATGTGGAAAAAGAATAGGGATTCTGACCTCAATATCTCTAGTTTACACTGCGACTTCATGAATCCAGCAGAAAGTGATGACATTCCTGAGTCCTCCAGGTTATTTTTACTGAGGTCTAGTCCTTTCAGGGGCCAAGTTTTTGATTGTAAAGCTGATCCCAGATTTCCACACGTACTCTTTGCAAGACCACACCAAGCAAGTCTGTAAATTTTAAGCAAATACAGATGTCAGATATGTAAATATAGAGTGTACTTTACAGTGTTCACAATAATCTCTGTTGATTTTATCAAATAATTTAACTTTTTTCATGTAACACAATTTTTTCTTGACTTTTTCACCCATCTTTATCAACAGTGTCAATTATTATAATAAAACTGACCTGAGTATCTCCAGTTTACAGTGTGAATTTTTCAGTCCCACAGACAGCTTTTCCACTCCTGCATCCTGCAACTTATTCTCACTGAGGTCCAGTTCTTTCAGGCAGGAGGTTTCTGTTTGTAAAACTGCCCCCAGAACATCACATGACTGGTAATTGAGTTTACACTCAGCAAGTCTGAAATGGAAGAACAAAACCCTAATATCGTACAGACACTGAAAATAAATTATTTTAGTTTAATCATTTTTAGTTTAATTATTTATAATTGGAATTGTCGTGACATTTTGGAATTCTGACCTGAGTATCTTCAGTTTACAGTGTGAACTCTTCAGTCCAGCAGACAGCTTTTCCACTCCTGCATCCTGCAAGTTATTCTCACTGAGGTCCAGTTCTTTCAGACAGGAGGTTTCTGTTTGTAAAACTGCCCCCAGAACATCACATGACTGGTAACTGAGTTTGCACATAGCAAGTCTGCAAAGAAAGAACAAAACCTTATTATCTTATAGAACACTGAATAGAAATGATAATATTTGCTTTATGCTGCTGTACATAATTGCAGATGTCATGAAGTTTTGGAATTCTGACCTGAGTATCTCCAGTTTACAGTGGGAACTCTTCAGTCCAGCAGAGAGTTTATCTAATCCTGAATCCTGCAGGTCACCGTTACTGAGGTCCAGCTCTCTTAAGGAGGAGTTTTCTGTTTCTAGAGTTGCACATAAAGTTTCGAGGGACTGTGCAGTGAGATTACAGCCAGCAAATCTACAGAACAGAAATCCATTTAATCAGGACCAATTATGCTCTCTTTATAATGCAGTAGGAAAAATAAGCTTAAGTACTGATGATACATGATGATCTGAAAAGCATATTGTGACCTACTGTGAAATAAGGAGGCACACCTGCATCTCCTATCTTTATGATGAGTTCTTATGGTGTTTCTATTAATGGATATTATCTCACTTCAATAAAAGCCTAACTGTCTTATCGTTATAAACACCTGCGGACAGTGTTTCCTGTCATATTAAATATGTTATCGGTTTTAGTTATTTACTGTTTACATAGAGCAGTAAACACATTATTTAAATGATGCTCACACTTGACCTTTACAAGAAATTATCTGCGGTACTGAGAATCTCCATTATCTAAACCTCACAGACTGAAACTGCAGTAATTAGGTTTTGTAACCCAGGCTAAATTTTCATATAGTCCTCCACTGTCTAGTACCCTTTCAGCAGAACTTACATTGGTAAATGATTCATGAAATGAATATGAATTATATTATATTTAATTATATTATATTATATAACTGTTGTGTGTAATTTTAACCAGACTACAAGTATGTGTCCCAGTGGCAGGTTATCGTCTGCTGGAGACACCAGCCCAACTCTAAGTAAAGAAGTTGTAGAATCTGTATTAATGCAGGAGCCATTAAATTTGTGTCACACCTGCGAGTTCCCCTATCACCTCTGATCTACCAGACTCCATTTCCCACAACCCACCACCTGATGACATCACCTTGTAATACTAATCACACACACCTGTCTCTAATCAGTCTGCTTGTGTATATACTCCTCTCTCAGACTGACGCGTTGTGTATTATTGCCTCTCCGCCATTGTTATTCTTGCTGATCTGGTTTTGACTTTATTTTGATTCTCTGGTTTACTCTTCTTGTTTATCCCCTTTGGTACTGTTGCTGGTCTGATTGTTTACCTGACTCTTAATCTGACTCTAGCCCTCTGGTTGTGTCTGCTTTGATTTTGTTGTTGCTGTGCTATACCACCAACCTATTTTAGTAAGAATTACAATATGAAGAAAAGGAAATGAAACCTCCATAAACAGGCAGAACAGATAGACATAAAATACCACTACTAAAAACTACTGGCAAGACCTGGAGTCTGTATTAAGAATTAACACTGCACTCTACTGAGTGCAAAATGGCACAGAAAAAAACAAGTGTACGGTCATTTAGCAAAGCTAGCGATGCTCTGTAAACTGTGTATAATTTTACTGAATAACTTGCGTAAGTTTGTGTAAAATGTACATGCTAAGTATGCAGTCATTTTGTATCTGTCCACTTTTAATTACCAGTCTACCAGTAAACTACAACTTCATATGTAACATGACCAAAAAACTCAAGGTGTGTTTATGGACAAACAGATTGTGAGGAGCAGAGCTAAAATCAAGGTGAGGTGTAGTTAATCAACCACAGAGGCAACAAGATCAAGGCAGACATAACAGAAGGGCAAGACAGAGTCAGAGTCAAGAGACAAGTGGACATTAAAAAACAGGCAATACAAGCAGACCAGCAGGAGTACCTAAAGGGCAATGGGTCAGTGTGAGAGAGGAGCATCTATACACACAGACCAGATTAACAACAGGTGTGATCAATACTTTGGTGACTCAGATCTGGAAAACCGAATGTGATTGGGAGATGGCAGACATGTGAAAGTTATGTCATAGGGTGGTGGGTTATGGGAAATGGAGTCTGGGAGATTGGGGATAATGAGAATGCCAGCAGGCGTGACACAAGACCTTTTAGATTGTTTAGACTACCTATTTAACATTTAGTACAGTACCTAGGTCATAACAATATGATTAATTAGTATTAATATTAGCTTCATAACAGAAATTTAAACACTCACTGAGCCTGTCTGTAGTTTGAGATTGAAGGGATGAGTCTTCTATAACCCTCCTCTGATGTGTTGAATTTCTTCAGGTCAAACTCTTTCTTCACATGCTTTGACTGGAGACGCATGTAGGTCGTGACTGAACATTCTACAGGGGAAAGTTTCTTCTTTGAGAATTTATCTGGAATTAGAGAGAAACAATAGACAGCTGTCACATGCCTCCATCATCCAGTGAAAACATGACAAATGTTGTAGTAAACAATGGCAGAGGATTAAAAACTATTTCATAGGGGATTTACATGAATATAATTTCCATCTGATCCATTTGGGCCAGAAAATAAAAATCCATCTATTCTTTTATCCCTCTAATTTCAGGGATGTTTTATGTATAACATTTCCTGAGATAAAAGTGAAAATGACTGTATATAACTGCTTCAGTATAGTTCAACACTGTGTATTTGCTGGTGAAAGTCTGACCACATTAAACTAAAACCATAAGTAATCTGCTGGTTTGGCCTATGATCAGCAGTGTGTGACCAGGGGGGTTTAATTTCTCACAATGTTTTCTCTGCTATTTACATCCACAGACGTAAATGCCGACTGTGCCCCTCAAGCTGTGAGGCTATAGTTCAAGGAGAATCCTAATCTCATTGTGTTTAAATAGTACATACTTATCAGCATTTTGTTCAATTTGTCAATAAATTTATTTGATTTCTGGCAAAGGAAAATTACGATCAATATAATTACAAAATGAATAGAACACCTTTAAAAAGGGAGTAAGGAAGGAAATTAACACCACTGGTCATTTTAAACAAGAATTTTGGTGGGCTTTTTAGTATATAAATGAGTTTAACAAAATACATGGTCCATTTGAGCACTCTTAAAAAGGAGTTGAGATGCAGGGAAACTCACCGTTACTGACTTTTGGCTCCTGATAACGTAGTGTATTATGCATGTGATCATGCTAAACCACACAGTCTCCCAGAACACAATGCTGCATGACATCATCTTTGTTACTTCCCTAGAATTTATTTTTCATTTTAAGCTAGAAAATAATAATAACATTTACCTTTGAAGATGTAAGCTATAAAAGCACTTATTACAACAGCAAACACTAAAATGCAGATGATGGCAATCTTCCCACCATGAAAGTGTTTCCCTAAAATACAAACAAGATAAATATGCACAGCAGCCCAAACACCAAATAACATACTTCATATGAAACATTAAGCATAACATAACATAACATAACATAACATAACATAACATAACATAACATAACATAACATAACATAACATAACATAACATAACATAACAACTAACAAGTTTGAAACATAGCTCTGTAATAAAAAACATTAAATATACAACAGACTGTCCTGGGGTGGAGAAAACTGAATCAGTTTATTGGTTCACTGTGTTTTGTTTATTTTATTACTGTACATTATTTTAGATGATTCGTTTTTTACTCATATACAGTTTGCCCTTTTACTTAAATATGTTACGAAGGAGGAAAGCATGCCACATTTTACTCTATTTCCTTCAATTTCCTTTAAAATACTCTTTAAACAGCTCAAAGCCGAAAAGCTTTTAAAGTTTTAAGGTTTTTTGAAATTTGTATATCTTTACTTAATACTACCTAACTGTTATTAACATATAACCTCATACGTATCTTACATTAACAAATACATAATAATGTGAAATTGACATTAACTGATGCAGAACTTTAGCATTACTTAATATTATTAAGGTCATAAAATGTTCTACCAATGTTTCATTCTTTATTTGAATTGGTTTGTTCAAAGGAATTTTGGATTTGCCAGGTTTGCTATTCCATGTGCAACATGTAATTAACTTCATACTTATAGCTGAGTAAGTTCCTTTAGAGACACTGTGCCCATCCATATAAGTACAGGTATTCTTCTGACAATCTGTGCAACACATTAATAATGTGCAACACTGAAATAAGTTTTCCACCCCCTAAATAAATCTCAGCATAAAGGACTGGGATGGGAGTGGCTATATGACCTACACACAGCTATCACCTCCAAAGGTTTGAACATAGTAGCTACATGTTAATAACAGGTTTGCAGGCTCTAGGCTGCGTTACAAAAAGAGTTAATTAAGGTTGTCAGGAGCACTGTGCCTCTGAGGAGGCCTTTTGCTCATCTTCTGGACTTTATGTTTATGTCTCCTTTTACAGAAGGTATAGACCAGAATCTTCACAGGCGCTGTAATAACTGCACCTCCCCATGTAAAACCAATTCCGTCAGTATAGGGCTTATGACTATGAAAATTCATTAATGATCTTGTAGCAATAATTCATAAATAATTGTCATGTATTGTAACTGTGATGGTCCTTACCTGTAATTTCTACATAAACAATCACTTCATCTTCCAAGACCAAGGAATTTATGAAACACTTGTAAGCTCCTTCATCAGAAAGCCGCAATGCTGAGAGTTTGAGTGAGGCATTTCCTTTCATCAGTTCTTCTTTAAAGAGAGCTGTTCTTCCTCTATAAGACTCCATCTGTTTATAATTTCTGTCTTCATAATCTTCATACCGATGTACCAGTATATCATCCAGATGCAGTCTGGTCCATGCCACCATTATATCCTCATCACTGATGCTGGGTTTGATGGAACACGGCAGAACTAGATCTTCACCAACTTCAGCAACTAGCGGAGCAGCTGCACCAACAATTTCAAAACGTTCTAGAAAATAAAATATGTATATGTCAAAAAGTACAAGTCAAAAAGCTAAATGTATTGAATATTATTGTAATACATCAAACAGTTAAATACCTTTAGTTTATAGTAAAACAGTTACTGCAGTCATAAAGTGAATGGACTAATTTTTCAAAACGTCTTAATGATTTATACATCATAGAAATGAAAGGTAAGCAGAGTGATTTGATGTGAAAAGTGTCATTATAGAGAGAGAGTAAATAATAATAAAGATATTTAGTTTAAATATCAAATATTAAAGTAAACTGAATTAAAAAGGACTGACTTTTCTTACTTTAAGTACATTATGGAGTGTGTATATTACATCAGGAGATGTTTTATAAGTTTACTTGAGTAGAAATTTAAGTCTTCACCAGCTTTAAAAAACAGAGAAGCTTAAAGTTCTCTGTAGTCAAAAATAAATATGATATATAACAAAATAAAATAGGCAAAAATATTTTGAGTGCAAATCTGTTCTATTATAGTAGGATTAGGATAGTGCACACAAACCTGACATGGTCTCCACAAAGCCAGAGAAAATCAGTAGCGTCAGACACAGAAACATCATCTCTGAAAGACAGTAACAGATTTTCTAGCTTTTATTCCTGAAACTTCACCACACATTACTCAAAGCTCTCCTCTACTGTAGTGGACATTCACGGGTGTTTTAAATATCGTTATTATATTTGATTTACTCTGGGGTGGTCAGTCCATTGTTCTGAGAACACCAGCAGCTTTTTTGTTGAATGTGTGTGTCTCCTTTTCTCTGTGAGGAGCTTCTCGAACAGCTACACCTCCTTTCAGACCTCCATGGTGTTGAGGTGTCTTCTCACAGTGGAAGGATGGACAGAAACACCTGTGGATGTTCTCAGATCTAAAACAAACCTGGAGCTTGATGTTCTGGTTTTCTCAACGATTAAAGTTTTACTATTTTCCTAGATTTCCTGCTTCCTTTCTCAAGTGAATTGTCTTAGAACTACTGTCCTGACAACTGGGAAAAGAAGGGAAAAGAACAGATAACCAGAAGATGGAAAAAATGAGAGAAGTCACAAAAGACTGACTTAACAAGTAAAACAAAAAATGAACTGGCAGGGTTCAAACCGCCACAGAAAACCACAATTTGCAACTGCAGAACGCTAGCCACTGTACCACAGCAAAGGCAGTAGCAGCACAGCCGTGGTTTAGACAAAGGGAAAAGGAAGAGGGACGAGTATCTTCTAACCTCGTGAACTAAAAAAAAGGGAGAAAAGATACTTTTCAAAAGGAGAAAAATACCGGAAGCAGCTTCAAGGAAGAGGATCCACGTGGGCTGGAGAGAGAACTAGAAGTTCCTGCCCAGTCCTGTCCTTGTAAGCAAGCTAGGAGTAGAGACGATTTCGACTTGTTTGCTTTGTGCTTTGCCTTGTTTGAAGTTTTTCAGGTCAAACTGAGTTCTTGGTTGTGTACAAGAGAGTTCCTAATCCTTCATCCGGAGACAGTATAAAGGACTTTTACCTCATGACTCAGGCAGGGCATTTCCAAAAATAAAAGCATCCTGCAAAATGTCATGCTTTACCTGTTTCATTAGAAGCAAAGGACCTTTTGAGAGTATTCCGACATTGTTTTAATTATTATGTATGTATTTGTTTGCGCTAAAAAACTTAAAATTCCATAACATTTTTATTTATTTGCATTGCATTAAGTGCATTCACTTCCACCTGTTCCAACATTTTGGAATTAGTTTCAAATTTGAAATTAGTGTAAATAAAAAAATTTGAAATGATAGAATATGTCATATTAATATGTAATAATATGTATTAATATGTAATTCATTATAAATATAAATTCTCAATTTTTTTTACAATCAAATACTTATTAAAGAACAAATACAAAGCACTTCATTTAAAAAATAGGTGGAAGTAACACCAGAGGGACTAAGAGTTAAAAAACAAATAGGTTTTGTTAACAAAGCTGTGGCACAGATCAGTACAGGCAGACAGCAGGACGTAAATGGGAACCAGGGTGAGCATACAAAAAAGGAGAAATTAGGCCAAAACCATGAGATAGTCCAGGTAAACACAAGAAGCAGTCCAACCGAGCAAACAAAACTGAAGGAATTGACAAAAGGAGCAAAGCCAGGCAAAAAACTAGGCAAAAGATCAAAAACACAAGAAGAACAAAACAGTCATACGAGAACGCTTAATACGCAGCAGGAGTTGGGAATACATCGCAAAGAGGCAAGACGAGAGAAGGCATTTACTTTCAAACAGCACTGATAATGTGCATGTGTGTGTAGTTAGAGCTCTCGGCAATGGGATTACCTCTCACAGCTTTTCTTATCACGGTTATGCTGATGACATGCATCTTATGTTTTCTCTCCCATCATCAGATCTCAGCATGCCTGACTCACAATGGATGACAGCTCATCACCTTAAAGCCAATCCCAGCAAGACTGCTGATGTAGAGCCAACACGAGTTTACAGACCATCAGTTCATACATGCATTCTCACCGCAAGTGTAATAAGATATACTCACCTGGCACAGCTCACTGCCCGACTAACTAAATCTGATTATAATCCTGAAAACTACTGGTCTTGGAGGTGCACATTTTGTAATGTCATAGAGGGAGCTGAAACCTTGTGAAGAGCTCAACCTACTGGTCAAATGGCTTGGACCTGAATCTGTAGAGTATGTCAGGAGAATAAGATCGGTCCACATTAAGCACCGAGTGGTGGCACTAAGCCTGGTATGGGAAAGGTTGGAGCATTATGGCTCAACAGAGGCTATGAAAAGTGTTCTATTTAATAATCTTTAACGCTTCCCAAAAATCTCCAAAACGTATCCACAGCAGCTAAAAGAATTGGTAGATCTACTCCTTGATGTGGATTCAGCTAAAACCGACATGTACCTGCCTGGTTTGTGTTTACTGGATACTGCCCTTGGTATAAGCCCCATCCTTGACAAACATCCATTTAGCCGTGTATCACCCCCAAAAACCCAAACAGATTAGGATAATTGTTGATTCAGTGCCAAGCACCATGGTGTTTCACATACTGATGTCCTGCTCTCTGGTCCCAATACAAATAAGAGCATTACTGGAGTTCTTCTGTGGTTCAGAACAAACTCAGTGGCACTGACAGCTAATGGGCAACACATCTCACTGCTTTGTGGTGCAAAAGAACTTTCTATGATTCCTTTGGTACTGGAATAACGACACTGAAGATGAAGGGGAAGCTTTGTAGCAGTATTCTTAGTAAAAACCTCCGCCAGGTTAAAATATTTGGATAGATATGTACAGGAGTGGTTACCTCAGGGCTCTCAGCAGTAGTGGAGCTTAATTTTATAAAGACACACAGTGGTTTACACAGAACTGACACCAACAGTCACATGACCAGCTGCTCTGCAGTACATGCACAAATCCCTATGCAATCTGCAAAGCCCCTCCTAATGCATCAGGCAAGTGGTGTCACACTGAATGGGCTCCTTGGGTGAACTGTCCTCTGAAGCTGTTCTGGGAACCAAACAGGGCCTGTACTGGGTAACAAGAGAGTGAGGAGCAGACACTAGAGTGCTAGAGAGATGAAATGTCTGTGGATGGTGCTTTTTTAGTTTGTTTTTAAATTTCACATAACCATAATACTGATAAATGTATATTTAAATTACACAGTAACTTACTGACAGATATGACAGCCTGTGTAAATACTGTGTTTTCAGCTAATTTAACTATATTATAATTATGATAATATTTCTATTTCTGAATTTCTATTTGTTTACATCATCAATGTTTTGTTATAAAATGTCATTTTAATACTAAGTATGTTACAGATAGAGTACACAGTGCAGCGGCACTACATAAAATGGTCCCAGTGAGAGCACCAATACCATTAAGCTTAAGGTAATTTTTCACTGTACTCATAAAAATTAAATGAAACTAAAAATAAAATTTTCAGCATTGGTAATAAGGACACGTTATTTACTTGCCTAGTGCACACATCAATTACTGAACAAGAATTTCAGAATGTCTCAGTGAAGAGAAGACCAAACATTAAACAGCTTTACTTTAAAGTCAAACTGGATTCACAGATCGCTGCAGTCTGTTTTTATTACACCATATATACAGTCACCTTGTATTTACACTACATATACAGTCACCTTGTATTTACACTACATATACAGTCAACTTGTATTTACACTATATGTACAGTCACCTTGCATTTACATTATATATACAGTCACCGTGTATTTACAATATACAGTTAAGGTCAAAATTATTAGCCCCCCTTATGAAATCAAATAAAACCCTTATTCTTCCAATGACATGGGCCATAACCTTCAGTTTTTATAGTTTGTGTGCATCCACAAGAACAAAGACAACATCTGGATAAGGACAAACAAACATTTTTATCGGTTTGCTGAACTGAAACAAGAAAAAAGCAAAAAATGCAATGATCAAAATTGTTAGCCCTCTGACAATAGTCAATAGTGTAGCCTTTCTGATTCAACACTGAAAACAACCTCTTCTGGTAGTTTCTAACTAAGTTAGGCACATTTTTAGCCCATTCTTCCTTGGCAAATTGTTCAAGATCATGCAAATTGCTTGGTCACTGAGCATGGACCTGAACCTTGAGATCCCTCCATAGATTCTCGATTGGGTTGAGATCAGGGCTCTGAGAGGGCAACTCCAGAACCTTGATTTTGGTGTCTTTCAAAATGTTTTTGACAAAATTTGATGTATGCTTCGGGTCATTGTCCTGTTGGAAGACCCAGCGACGAATTAACCCTGGACTTTCAGCAGATGTTGAGATGTTATTCTTCAGAATTTACTCTTTGTTCATGGTCCCATGCACCCGAACAAGGTTTCCTGTCCCTGAAGCAGCAAAGCAGCAAAACAGCCCCACAGCGTTATGCTTCCACCAGCATGCTTCACTGTGGGGACAGTTTCTTTAGGATTGTAGGCCTCGCCCTTCCTACACCAAGCAAAAGCAGCATCCATATGCCCAAACATCTCAAGTTTGGTTTCATCAGACCAAAGGACAGACTTCCAAAACTCACCCTCATGTTTCAGATTGTCTCTGGCAAAGTTCAGTCGGGCTTTGATGTGCCGCTGTGAGAGCAGCAGGTTTTTTCTTGGACGATGACCACAAAGTCCACCACGACGAAGAGCCCTCACAACAGTCTTGCGTGAAACATCAAGTCCAGTTTACCAACAATCATCTTTGCAGAGGTCCGGGGATTCTTGTTGACATCTCTGATTATTTTTCAAAGTAAAGTTTTGGAAATCTTGCGTCTTCAACTAAGGTCATGTTTATTCTTAACAGTGCAATGATGCACTGCACAGCTGTTTTAGAAACCAGGAAACACTTGGAAATGGCAGTGTATCCTTTTACCTGAAACTGAAGGTCCACTATCTTCTGTCTGAGGTCCAGAGGGATTTTTTTTCTTTTTGGCGTGATGATATGGCTTCTTACAAAGATTATGGAGCAACCCTAGAGTATCCTTTTCATTCAAGCGGTCAAGTGATACTAATTCTTCTTCTTGGAGTCACTTAAATAAGGTTCTGTGCTAATTGATTGTTTAGGTGTGTTTTCAAACTTATTTGACTGCTCAGGTCTGGTTTCAAACCCAGTTCATTTGCTTTGAAAACATAAAATCAAATGGGGGCTAATCATTTTGACCATCTCAGTTTTCACCAGATTTTTCATAAAGGAATCTTGAACATTTATTTTACATTCCAGTGTATACCAAAATAGGGCCATATCATGGGTTAATAATTTAGTATATTAAAGTTTAAGAATATTGCAATGATTGGCCAGTATTTTACAGGAATGTTCAAAAGTTCCTAGGGGGCTAATAACTTTGACCTTAACTGTATATTCAGTTTGGGGCCAAACATTAAACAGCTTCTCTTTAAAGTCAAACTGGAATTACAGATCGCTGCAGTTTTTTTTTTTTACACTATATTTTTTTATACACTTTTTATTTTTATTTCATATGTGCTAAAGCTGTCACCTAGGTCACCTGTCTGCCTCTACATTTAGTAAGCAAAGTTTCTATCAGTCATTATGAAATGGTGGACAAAAAGTGTCAAAAAGAGAGAGAGAGAGAGAGAGAGAACCTCAGGCTTCAGTGCTGTCTGTCTTGCTAGATGACATTTTAACCTGAAACGACCTTTAGCTGCACATTAAAAATCAGAAACGTTCTCCACATTACACATGTATCTGTTCAACTTTAACAAGACCGCAGATACATAGCAAGAGCATAGTTTTGCTGATCCTCCATAACTGTATTGAATTCATCATGTAGGTGTTGAATTTATAGGTTATATTTATTCACAAAGCTTTATGTACTAATTAAGTTAAGATTATCTGCCTGCAGTGTCTGTTGGAAGCCTACTTTTTACTAGTTATGTTTTTCTAATACACAATTAATAATACTAATACTAATAATAACCACCACTACATCTACTACTATCATTAATAAAATTACTAATCATAATAATAGTGCTAGCATATTTTATATATATGTCCAAGTCATGTTATATAAACAACTGCAGTAGAATTATCCGTGAAGATTTTACTTTCCAGCTATTATCCAGGTCTAAATTACAATATCAGACTATAACTAACCTAGTAATATATATATATATATATAAAAATATATATATATATAGTATATATATATATATATATATATATATATATATATATATATATATATATATATATATATATATATATAATGCCTTCCATAATTATTGGCACACCTGGTTAAGATGTGATCTTTAGCCTCTCATAAATTGAGTTTTTTTCAAAATAATATAGGACCACGATGGAAAAAAAAGAGTAAAATCCAACTTTTAACTCAAGTGAATTTATTCAGTAGGAAAAAAATCCCACATTAAGAAATAATTGTTTAACATCAAATCATGTGTGCCACAATTATTAGCACCCCTGATGTTAATACTTTGTACAACCCCCTTTTGCCAACAAAACAGCACCTAATCTTCTCCTATAATGTTTCACAAGATGGGAGAATACAGAAAGAGGGATCTTTGACCATTCCTCTTTGCACATTCTCTCTAAATCATCCAGCGACCTGGGTCCTCTCCTCTCCACTCTCCTCTTCAGCTCACCCCACAGGTTTTCAATGGGGTTGAGGTCTGGGGACTGAGATGGCCATGGGAGGAGCTTGATTCTGTGTGTGGTGAACCATTTCTGTGTAGATTTGGCCATATGTTTAGGGTCATTATCTTGCTGAAAGACCCAGTGACGACCCATCTTCAGCTTTCGGGCAGAAGCCACCAGATTTTGTTTTAAATTGTCCTGGTATTTCAGAGCATTCATGATGCCATGCACCCTAACAAGGTTCCCAGGGCCTTTGGAAGAGAAACAGGCCCACAGCATCACTGATCCTCCCCCGTATTTCACAGTGGGCATGAGGTGCTTTTCAGCATACTCAGCTCTTGTGTTACGCCAGACCCACTTAGAGCATTTGTTGCCAAAAAGCTCTATCTTTGTTTCATCTGACCAAAGCACACGGTCCCAGTTGAAGTCCCAGTACCACTTAGCAAACTCCAAACGTTTGCGTTTATGATTGTGAGTGAGAAAAGGTTTTTTCCGTGCATACCTCCCAAACAGCTTGTTGGCATGTAGATAGCGCCTGATGGTTGTTTTGGAGACTTTGTGACCCCAAGAAGCTACCATTTGTTGCAATTCTGTAACAGTGAGCTTTGGAGAACTTTTTTATTTCTCTTATCATCCTCCTCACTGTGCGTGGTGGCAAAATAAACTTGCGTCCTCATCCAGGCTTGTTTACCACTGTTCCAGTTGTTTTAAACTTCTTAAAAATTCCTCTGACGGTAGATATGGACAGGTGTAGGCGAGTGGCTATTTTCTTGTAGCCATTGCCTGACTTGTGAAGGTCAACACACATCTGCCTTACTTGAATGGTATGTTCCTTTGTCTTTCCCATGTTGAAGAGAAATGGCCTCTGTGTCACGTCATATTTATACCCCAGCGAAACAGGAAGTTGTGAATTACTAATTAAATGTTCCTACATGCTCTGATCAACTTCGTAAACTACTGTAGAAGTGACAGAAATACTTTTATTAAATTTATTTCCTAAGAATTTTTAGGGGCGCCAATAATTGTGAAACAGGTGATTTTATGAAGAATAATTATTTCTTAGTCAGGAATTTTATTTCCCCCTTAAAATTCACTTGAGTTAAAGGTTGGATTTTACTCTTTTTTTCACTAATTTATGAGAAGCTAAAGAACACATCTTAACCAGGGGTGCCAATAATTATGGAGGGCACTGTATATACATATATATATATATATATATATATATATATATATATATATATACACACATTTTTCAATCACACACAAAGGGTGGTGAATGTACATCTCTCGAGAGTGTAAAACAGCAAATACAGCTTATTCTGTAGCTGCTAGCACACATGTTATTAGCACAAGCTTTAAAGCTTCCAAACTAATGTTATACTGGTGAATACATAGAACTCAGCAATCAACACATAACTTAATACTCCATTTTTCACACTGAGCTGCACTTACTGGTCATGTAGCAGTGCCTGATGACTGAGGTCACTAAAGACTCGTCTCTTTATAAAGCACTGATGAGAGTGAGCACTAGTAGATGTACATGTTGAAACGGTATAAGTGCTGGCTTCGGATGGCTGGGTGGTGCTTTTATGTTCTATATGTGTCTTTGAATACTTCTGTCTAGGTACCAGCACTGGCCCTTGTTAGGACAGCGTTTGAGCTCATGGTGAGTTTTAACCTCCTGTACTAGGAAACATTATTAAGTCGCCCTGGATAAGAGCATCTGCTAAATGCCATGAATGGAAATGTAAATGATCTTCACCAACACTAAGGTTTGATCATTAAAAATGACTACAGGATAATAAAGGTAAATTTCAAACTGATGTCAGACGCTGAAATAGCATCACTCAACATCACTTAAATTTTGATAAATACAGTGTACCACTTTAAATAGAAGCAGGCTATGTCTAGCACCGCCCCGCCCCTCTGAACCCATACACAGAATATTATAGAAATGTGGCAGAGAAAACTGCCTGTGTGGTTGTGCTGATATCAGGGTCTCATACCTTTCACACAGCCTCACTTTCGGTTCTGACTCCTCATCTCACCTTTAATAACCAGATTCATAATAACCAGAGAATTACAGGATTACAGTATACAGAGATCAACAACCATAACCAGCAGCGGTCAGGGAGTCTTAACAGAGTGTAGCGAGTGTCCTGTTATACTTACTACAGTGAACATTCCTACATTTATAAATAGGAGTTACTGTCCTACCTGTGTATCTCTGGACACTGTGTGGTGTTAAACAGGTGGTTTCAGCTCCTGAATGAATGTAATGTCGTCTGTTCTGCTGTTAAGAGTGGAGGATGAAGTTACAGTGGGTGGAGTTCACTGAACAGCCTCACTAAAACAGGTTCAGTCTAAATCTCAGTAATGCTGTGAGTAGGAAAACACTCTACAGGTCATTTCACATGCAGTCTCACTAAGACACCGAGACTACAGCCTTATCTTTATGACAAGCTAAAGTCCAGCAGGATGAGCTCAGCTGTAAAAGCTCTATAGTGAAAGTAGATCTCTGATCTTAGACATCTGAACTGCAGTGGTCCAGATCATGTTCTCTCACAGTTACACTTATTAAACACGCTGGATAACTTAAAGTACCATCAGGATCTATTATCAGATTATTTTAATCTCCAGTCTGTACATATATTATTCATTACACCACTGAACACTGAAATACAGGGTTTCAGGTTTTGTTTCAGTTTTATTTTTAAAAGTCACTTTAAATTGTAATTTTAACTCGACTATTTTGTCTATAAACAGCTGATTAGCTCTTACTGGGGTAATGTGTTTTTAATATTTTATTTTAAATTTAAAGTAAATTACCTCTACAGTACTAGAACTCTTGGTTCAACTCTCTTTATACTCCTGCTCAGTAGTAATAGGTTACCATGCTTTCCACTTTATGACACTGTTAAGATAATTATTAACTCATAATGAAGAACACAGTAACACCTTATTCATGGTACAAAACAAAGACAGTACTTATTCATTTTCATATTTATGTTTTATTTCCTTAAAAATATAGAGGTAAGCCACATATGTCTGCTATCCATTTCTCTGATTGATCATGTCCTTCAGGTATTTTTCAAAAGAAACAACACTGGGACACATGCTCCTGCAGAAAGGAATGATGTTTCTAATTCAGAACTGGGAGGTTAGAAAAGTGTTCTCCTACATTATGTAGTATGCTAGCAGTTGTTCAGTTTATAGACTGATAGGAAAATTAGGCAAAATATGAAGACATGTGTTAGCCTTTTAAGTTTTCTGGTCAATTGATTAAAATGAATCAAAATCAGTTAATATTTCTCCAGTACATATGCAACTATTGTCTAATAATTAATAAAATACCTAATAATTAATTTGCTGTTACCTTCTGAGCATTTCTTGGTAGTTAATACATGTACCTGAGAATAAAGCCTAGAGCCTTTTCTCTTTAATCCAGAACCCTGTGTTTTTGATGTTTTTGTGTAAGAGTTTATTTTATAGGAACAAAGGTGGTTTATTTTGATGTTTGGCTTGGTCAGTTGCAGCCACTTAATAACGACACTTCAATAAATCACACATTATTAAATTACAGACCACTTCTTATAAAAATTATACAATTTTATCATGTTAAACTGGCCTATGAGCTACTGTTATCACGTATGTATGGCTATTGAGTGTAGAAGCACTTCAGCAGCAGAATTAAAAAGAAAACTGTAATATCTAAATATCTTAATAATATCTAAATTGGAAAATTGATTGTATATTTGTACTTAGAGCAGTGAAAGAGAGAGAGACAGCGACAGAGAGAGAGAGAGAGAGAGAGAGAGAGAGAGAGAGAGAGAGAGCAGTGAGAAAAATAGAGAGAAAGCGAGAGAGAGAGAGAGAGAGAGAGAGAGAGAGCAGTGAGAATATGTAGTAGTGTGTTACCACTAGAGGGCAGCCCTGGATAATGTAAGAGACCCTGAAATGAAACAAAGTAACTTGAAGCTGCAGATCTCAGTAGTGTCCATCTGCAGGTCCTCAGGTTCACTGTCAGCTCCTAGTGCCTCTGCTGCAGCAAATGAGACCTTCAGAACTGCAGCAGCGTGTTCAGCTCTGATGAGTGACGGGAATGAACAGTGGACTGAACTCTCATACACTAACACTTTTGATTTTTCACTGAAGTATATGATCTCTATGGTTTGACCACATCAACATCTTTTTATTTATTTTTCACTTAGACTTAATCTCAAACATGTTTAAATAAATAACACAAGACAAGATTATGATCTTACACTATAAATATAAAATATTAATTTATTAATTAATTATATAATTAATCTATGATAAGTGTATTGTTCTGCAGACAGTCTAAATAAATGAAGGATATGAACAGTTATATCTCCTAGTATGTTTTATTCACTGTAGAAATTCAGAATGTAATATTTATTGATTTGCTGACACTGACTGATACACACTCTAACATGTGAATTAGGAGTAGCAGCACTTTGTTTTCCACTTTGAGCTCGGGGTTAAAGGTCACTTAATGGATCTAAAACTGGAACATGGTAGTAATATCATATGGTAATATAGCAGATAGACTGTAATACCTTTTCCAACAACATGTCCGCTTCACTCCTACACCAGTGGTGTCACCTGGCCAATCATAATCATATTCAATAACTACATCTGAAGTATAAAAGACTTATTCAGGTTAAACAGTCATTTACTGACAGATATGACGACCAGATCTCAATAGTTACACGTCTTACAGAAACATCACTTTATATAAACATAAAATAAGATAAGATAATCCTTTATTAGTCCCACAGTGGGGAAATTTACAAAAAGAAAAGTAAACGTAAGTACTCGAGAAAAAGGGGAAAAAAGTTAGAGAAAACTCAAAAGTGAGCTGGAGCTGCTGCAACAGGCTGCCACCTCCGCGGCACCATCCAGGAGATCCATACATCACTATATATGAAGTGTTTTCTGATAAATACATATTTCTCTTATTGTTTATCTTTTTCTTTATAAAATGTTCTGTATTTAAAAAATGCTATTTAATGCTCAGTATGAAGCAGATACACTACAAAGCAGAGCTGTACTATGGAGTGGTCACAGTGAAAGCACCATCAGCCAACAGGATCAAGTTTATTTTCACTCTGTTTGTGTAAATATAATAAACTAATAATAAAACCTTCTTCATCATTTATGAATTTACCTGGACTGTCTTCCTAGTGTTACTGTTACAGACATCAGTTTCAGAATCATCACCAGAAAAACAGAACTAGTTCCAGATTACACACAAACCACATTCCACACTCAGGAGTAACTGAGGACATCAACACTCACAGAGACAGACAGAAAGAGGAGGAGCTACAGAGAGATCTACAGGTCAGTGTGTTTAGTGGACTGATCTGTTCAGAGACAGTCTGTAGTGACCTGACAGTGAGATCAGACTATACGGGGAACAGAGAATAAAGAAGACTTACAAACCGGATTCCAAAAAAGTTGGGACACTAAACAAATTGTGAATAAAAACTGAATGCAATGATGTGGAGGTGCCAACATCTAATATTTTATTCAGAATAGAACACAAATCACAGATCAAAAGTTTAAACTGAGAGAATGTATCATTTTAAGGGAAAAATATGTTGTTTCAAAATTTCATGGCGTCAACAAATCCCAAAAAAGTTGGGACAAGGCCATTTTTACCACTGTGTGGCATCCCCCCTTCTTCCTACAACACTCAACAGACGTCTGGGGACAGAGGAGACCAGTTTCTCAAGTTTAGAAATAGGAATGCTCTCCCATTCATGTCTAATACAGGCCTCTAACTGTTCAATCGTCTTGGGCGATTGAACAGTTAGAACATCTAATATAGATATAGAACATATAGAACATCTGGGACTGACCTCATCTGTTTGTAACTCAGGAAAACAGGAAGATGAAGAAGAGGCCACTCAAACTCCGGAAAGGAACCTTCAAGCTTAAACTTTCTACAGAGAAAAAACCATATGTAGAGGCCTGGATACTTCATATTCCCCCTACAAAGAGTCTAGGAAAAAAGTAATGACACAAACATGTTCGTCATTGTAACAGAATAACAATTCCTCCTACACGCTTAGCAATACAGCAACTTTGGTGTGCAGCAACTATGGTGTGCAAGAGTGAAAACCTGTCAGGCAGCCATCTTTCCTGAAATATCCATCAAACAATGTAGACAGGAAAAACTCTATCATGGTCCCCCTGCCCTAGGGACCACATATAGTACTCCAGACCAATCGAAAAAGGAGGAATTTTCATAGTTTGTATAGAGATATGACTTAAGCAAATGCATATGGAAACCTCAGAAAATAAAATCAAAACAAATTCAGGCTGGTGGACCCATCGGACCCTCCAATAAACCTGTTCCTGCCTAACACCAATATCCCTAAACACATCTGGGTTCCCACGGTACTTACTAAGATTATCACTGCTCTATAAACGTCCTCTATCAACATCACAGATTACAATATAATAAAACTAAATCCAATAACACTCAAATATATAGAAGAAAAGACATGTGAACGCATCACACTGCAGCTCCTCAGCAGTGTCCACTCCTCAGTGTAGTGTCGATGATGTGCTGAATCCAGGCATTGTCCACAGTGTCCTTGTTCAGAGTCCTCCAGTCCATTCTTATTGTCCATGTGTGAGTGTATGAACCCCTTCAGCACATCAGGATCCCTGAACAACCACCCACCCTTACAGTGGTCTTCCCCAGTATCATTTTACAAGGAAGGAAAGAAAACACCACCCAGTATTATACAGCGGTAGATGTTCAGAGCCATGAACTGGATGTTTTGTGTTATATGTTTTACGGCATTGCCGCGTGAAGCCGAGAAAGGTTAGCACACCATAGCTGCCAGTAACGTGCTATTGTTACATCCCTGAGAGACGGAAGGATAAAGAATATTTGCAGAAAACAAACACGACGCTGAGTACTGCTCACAGCTGCATTACTTTGAGTCATAATTTTGTATATACATTAAAGATTCATTACATTCCACTATATATACATACATACATATATATATACATATATACATATTGTCACATCTCAGGCTGCTATTTCCCCTCCCTGCCCACAGAGGTCACCCTCACCTGAATTTTAGTCCTGGGTTTCCATCGCAATCAGAGGCCATTTTGTATGTTTAAAACCTCTATGTTGTCCTTTATTCTGTGTGAAGTCTTGTATTGGTGATACCTACAATTCTGAGCCATTCTTTGTATGTGTTGTGTTTTCTGGTTTGACCCCTGCTTTGTTTATGGTTTGTGTTTTTGGATCTTGGTATTGGGCTGCATTCTTGTTTGATTCTATTGGACGGATTTTCTGGTATTGAACCTGGACTATATTTGGACTTTGGATTTCTACTTATTAAACCTGCACTTGACTCCTCACCCTGGTTGGGGATCCGGTTCTTGACACATATATATACACATATACATATATATATACATACATACATACATGCATACATACATACATATATATAATAGTGCTGTCAAAATGAATATTTTTTACACGTTAAATATTTCAAATTAATCGCACCAATTAACGCGTTAAAAAAATATTAACGCAGTTGTCTCAGCTAGGTGTTTACTTCCTTTGGCAGCGGAATTATGATGAGGTGTACCGCCAAACCGAACTGCTCTGGCTGAAAGATGGATAAGGACAAGGACAGAGTTTTAGACGGAAAGTTTTACTTTAAAAAGCCGCCCAATGGAGCTTTGGAGAAAACGAAAGCCGAATTTAATTACCACAGAAGTAATTTGTCTTTGACATACCACCTCAGAGCAAAACACCCCACCCAAACTACCTCTTCAAGGCCTCGTCATAGCTAAAAACTGCCGTCCGATTAACATAGTCGAAGATGATGGACTGAGGGAAATCATTCAAATTGCATCAGGAGACACCTCTTATAATATACCCTCGAGAGGAACCATCGCTTCAAGAATGCACACTCTTCGTGAGAGGTCATGAAGGATGAACATGCTTGAGCTAGCGAAGTATGTCGCTCTCACAGGGGACCACTGGACTTCGGTGAGCAATGACAACTACTTGGGCGTCACTTCACTGATAAAGAATGGAATCTACAGTCGTTTGCACTAACTGTGAGTAAAACAGAAACGAGAAACTACGCAGAAGCAGGTGCTGATCATTTTCTGAATGTCGCAAAAGAATGTAACATCGCGGAAAGTTGACTACACTTGGCACTAACAGTGCTCGCAATATGGTTGCAGCTGCGAGGCTGCTACCATTTCAACACGTGCCCTGTATGGCCCACAGTCTGCAAAGAACGGTTACGGTTTTGCTTTGCGACACTGGATTCGAAAGTGTTCTGGCTAAATGTCGCAAGATCGTCGGACATTTTAAGCACAGTCCATCAAACACACATCAAACGCAATTAAGTGAACAGCAAGTTGCTTTTGTACAGAAGTATGAATCACTGGTTCAGGATGTTGCAACAAGATGGAATTCTACTCTAAAGATGGTGAAGCGAATCCTGCGAAATGAATCTCCATTGACCACAACACTGGCTCTGCAAAACAGCAACATTGCCATGTTGAGTGGACAGGAGCTTGTCAAACTGCAAAAGCTAGAGGAACTACTTGAACCTTACAGGTGAGCCTGTGTGTCTGGATGTCTCTCCCTGTGTCTGTGTATGTTCTTTCTCACTGTGTTTTCTGTGTGCATGTGTCTGTTCTTGATCTCTTTGTCTACTTATGCATATGTGTGTCTGAAGTCTATCCCTGCGTATCGTACCGCTCACTTTCCCACTGGATCCTCTGTGCATACATACAGCAGAGTATTGAGTGTTCTCTCTCTAGTAGTGAGTTCTCTCTGTAATGAATATAAATTTACTAACATGTTTAAAACATCTTGTGCTTACCATTACAGATATGTGACTGAAATACTTAGAGGAGAGCAGTACATCTCTTGTTCAGTGGTATTGCCAGCCTTATGCCACTTTTTCAGAGTTATGGAGCCCCTAGACGATGATCCAGTCTATGTAGTGAGGTTCAAGACCATCTTTACCACAGACCTGGCTAAACGGAAGAACACCACCAACCTTACATGGCTGAAGATCGCTACTGCACTTGAACCCAGGTTTAAGGATCTGAAGTGTCTTCCCGAAGATGAAAGGAGTGAAATAGGGGCTTTATTACACAACTTGATGATGGCAGAGATGCCTGCACAACAGCCATCTGCAGAGGCAACAGAAACACGGCCTCCAAAGAAGAGGAGGATGTCTGCCTTCTTGCTGGGTTCTTCTGATACGGACGAAGAGGAGAAGTCCATAGAACAATGTTTGGACCGATACAAATCAGAGTGCAAAACGGATATGGAGGGGTGTCCACTACAGCGGTGGTCAACAAGAGAAGGAGCACATGAGAGGCTGGCACCCATTGCACGCAAAGACCTGTCAACCCCTGCAACCACAGTGCCTTGTGGGAGGTTGTTTTCACTCTCAGGCCACATCATTCAAAAGAGGAGAGCTGCTTTGGAGAGTTCGTGCTCTATTACTTTAATTATGAGCTGTTAGTAAATGTTTAAATAAATCGGGACTTGTTATCAAGACAGGCTAATGCAAGAACCCTTCTGAATAATATTTTACCTCAGTGATAAATTAGGTATAGTAATAATAATAATATAGTAAGTTAAAATTCCAAATATGAATTCACTTTAAATAAACAAACAAAAAACAAATGACACAATGTAGTATGCAACTGTTACTCAGAATTTGCAGATTAATACACACCAACACTGTGGGCCCATGTTCACTCAGATTGTACCAGAACCTTTTAAACTGACCTGATCAGGAATATTAAATAAAAGAAAATAAATACGGGGGACCCCTTTAGTTCTCTGAGTGGGTCTTAAACGTGGCAGGCCCGTTCGCTGCTTGTGAATGTGGTGGCCTCGAACAAAATGCCCGCTTAGCGCTCCTTTGCGCTAAGAAAAAAAAACACTCACCTTGCTTTGACTCAATCAGAATCCATGATGGGGAACGGGGGGAAGAAGCGGCTGCTAACTTGCTTCGGAGAGGGGAATCCAGCGCTGCCAGAGTAAGTCTGAACCCACAGTTGCTCAGACTGCTGTCTGGTTTTCCCGAGTTGGTGTAGGATGAGCATCCGCTTCTGGTCTTTAAGTTCACAGTCCAGTTCACTGGGAAAGAGAACTTCACTAAACTTAACTTAACCGAGTTAGCCGGTTTAGCTAATGCTATCGGAGCAACAGCGCCTCCGAAAAGAAATAAACTTCCCGAGGGAGAGTTTCACCTCGTTTCGCACGCTTGGTCAGGACAGTACACTGAGGGTTTTCTGGTTGACAACCCGGCACTTGACTTCACGAAAAAATAAATATATAACGTGTTTTACATGTCTATGGTTTTGACCCTTGTTCTGGTTTCTGGCTTTAGTCTTTGTGGAGATGTCTCTGATGATGCCTGCCTGTGTTTTGAACCCTGTTTCTTCCGATAATGATTCCCGGACAAACCCTAATAAAACCACTTTGTGTGCAACCTGCCTTAACCTCCATGTTACATATACATATCAATCAGGTTTCACAGCCTTCCACCTCGGTCAACCAATCAGGTTCCACATCCTTCTGGGATAAAGATACCACTGTTGTATTACTCCTTATATAAATAGATAACGTGTTTGCTGTATTTACATTAAGACTATGCTGGATTTATACAGTTAGAATGTTCTCTACAGCAAATACACTTATAGTTAGCTGTAACTTTAGTACAGTGTATATTAATGTGCTTAATTTAACATTTTTGGGGAAAAATGAAATACGATATATTACACATGCAACAATCATTTTACATTCTGTATTTTAGGTTTTATTTTTTAGGTATGTTAATTAAATACACAGTAAACTATAAAATATACAACAAAGCATTAACATGTAGAGATGTTGGGAGTCTGTAAAGCATGTACTTTAACCAGGGGTGTGTAAAGATTTGGACAACTGTATGTCATATTCACATAAACCAGGGATCCTTAACCTCCTAAGACCCGGACTTACTTGGTGTGCAATTTTAATTTCTCCTAGCTATTTGTGATTAGTAGGATCTAACAAGTATAAAAACGAAATGTTGTCTCATGGTGCAGAGAAGCAGAAATGTAATGTCCTCATATGAGGACGCTGGGGTCTCAGGAGGTTAAATCCAGTCCTGGGGGCCGGTGTCCAGCACAGTTTCCTATAACATACTCTAATGTTCGTGTGACGCTTGTGTTGGTGGGTCATGGTGGGTTGGTGGGTCATAATAACGTTCATTTAAACTACAGAATTCTAATTAAATTTGGCAGTAAATTTGGCAGTAAATGGCATAAAGGAGAAAATAATATATCACTGTGTGTTTAAATGTGATTTGACACCAGGAGGTAATTATTGTAATCATGCTGTAAAGAATAGAGTATATATCATTATACTTGTAAACTGTGGAAATAAAATCATGATCATTAATAATGAAAGACACATGAGGGTGATAAAGATCAAGAGGTTATTCTCTCACACATACTGAGGAGTTACTCCAAACCAAGAACCCAGCGTAGACAGGTTCAGTGAATGAGGTATAGAAGGTGTGGAGGTGAGTCAGTGTGTGTGGATCAGAGGAGACTCTGTAGAAGGACAGAGTGCCGGCCGGACAGTCCACATACACTCCTACTCTCTTACAGTCGGAGGGAGGAACAGAGACAGCAGTTCTGATACTATTGTGAAGGACAGAGTATCTGTTATTAGAGCAATCCAGTCTCCAGGACTTTACATTCCATCCAAACAGACAGTCATAACCGCCTCCTTTCCTGCTGATTGATTTATATGATACTGATATACGAACCGTCCCACTACACTCAGCCTCCCAGTAACAGCGTCCAGTCAGACTCTCTCTACTCAGAACCTGTCTATAGCTATCAAATCTCTCCGGATGATCAGGATACGACTGATTTTCCACATTCTCCACCTTCCTGTTCCCGTCAGACAGAGAGAGTTCTCTGTATGCTGTGTTTGGATCCAGAGTGACCTCACAGGAATCTGCACACAAGGAGAGAGAGACTAGTTAAAAGTTCCAGACCGTACTAATAAAACACTGGAATATGGAATAATAAAGTGGAATAAAAAGAATAAAATAGAAGATGGAATGGGAGCTCATTAATCCATTCTGATAGAGATTATTTCTTGGACTCCATCGTGTGTAAAAACATGAGGAGTTTATTTTCACTGGATTAAAATTCTCCAGTTAAAACTGAGTTCTCTCAGATAATGGCTGTGTGTGTGCAGATGGAGGAGAATCTAAAATGGCGGCTGTAGTTTTTTACTGATCTATACTGAATGGAGCTAAAGGGACCTAGAAGAACACAGAAACTACACTTCCCATAATTCACTCAGTCACTCCAAGAAGGAGCTCCGGGAATCAGGAGTTTAAAGTAAGCACAGCTTTAAACCCCCCACAGCTTTAAACCCTCCACAGCGTTAAACCCCCCACACCTTTAAACCCCCCATGGCTTTAAAACCCCCACACCTTTAAACCCCCCCACACCTTTAAAACCTCTACACCTTTAAACCCCCCCCCCAGCTTTAAAACCCCCCACACCTTTAAACCCTCCACAGCTTTAAACCCCCCACGGCTTTAAACCCTCCACAGCTTTAAACCCTCCACAGCTTTAAACCCTCCACAGCTTTAAACCCCCCGCAGCTTTAAACCCCTCACAGCTTTAAACCCTCCACAGCTTTAAACCCTCCACACTTTTAACCCTTCACAGCTTTAAACCCTCCACAGCTTTAATCCCCCCACAGCTTTAAACCCCTCACAGCTTTAAACCCTCCACACCTTTAAACCCTCCACACCTTTAAACCCTCCACAGCTTTAAACCCCCCACAGCTTTAAACCCCCACAGCTTTAAACCCCCCACAGCTTTAAACCCCCCACAGCTTTAAACCCCCCACAGCTTTAAACCACCCACAGCTTTAAACCCTCCACAGGAATAAACCCCCCACAGCTTTAAACCCCCCACAGGAATAAACCCCCACAACTTTAAACCCCCCACAGCTTAAACCCCCCATAGCTTTAAACCCTCAATAGCTTTAAACCACCCACAGCTTTAAACCCTTCACAGCTTTAAACCCACCACAGCTTTAAACCCCCCACAGCTTTAAACCCTCCACAGCTTTAAACCCCCCACAGCTTTAAACTCCCCAACAGCTTTAAACCCTCCACAGCTTTAAACCCCCCACAGCTTTAAACTCCCCACAGCTTTAAACCCCCCACAGCTTTAAACCCTACACAGCTTTAAACCCTCCACAGCTTTAAACCCCCCACAGCTTTAAACCCTACACAGCTTTAAACCACCCACAGCTTTAAACCACCCACAGCTTTAAACCCCGCACAGCCTAAACAGACAATTTTATCACAGAGATTAAGTGTAAATCTTAGGTTTAGTGTTTGAGGTTTTGTGTTTAAGGTTTAGTAGTTTATGTTTAGTGTGTTTGAGGTTTGGTAGTTGGGGTTTAGTGTTTAAGGTTTAGTAGTTGAGGTTTTGTTTTTGAGGTTTTGTGTTTGAGGTTTAGTAGTTGGGGTTTAGTATTTGGGATTTAGTGTATGAGGTTTAGTAGTTAAGGTTTAGTAGTGTTTAGTTTGTGTTTGAGGTTTAGTGTTTAAGGTTTAGTAGTTGAGGTTTAATGTTTGAGGTTTAGTAGTTGGGGTTTAGTGTTTAAGGTTTTGTGTTTGAGGTTTGGCCTTTGGTGTTGTGTGTTTGAAGTTTAGTGTTTGTTCTCAGCTTAAAACTAGTTGCATTTCAGAAACTTAAATGGTTATCTGGTTGGCTGGATGCTAATGCACTGTAAGAGCTGCTGTTCTGTAATGAGACTCTTTTTCAGTCATATGATATTTCAGTCTCTGTTTTAGAGATAGTCGCTCTGTAAAGTTAGGATGATGTTGGGCGGACATTCAGGTTTCGTTGAATACAGTAAGGGAGCGTCTCTAAAGTGCAGGTACTGTTTAAAAGTGTACAGGATTCAGAGAGATCAGGATCATACTGATGTTATTTATAAAGACTTGAAACTGAAATACACAGATAATGTGAAAATCTACTCCTTTTACAAAGCTGTATGAAAACATGCAGACATACATGGTAAAGACTGAACCAGCCCTGCTCTATCTTTACTGAGACACACACAAACCTACTGCAGAATAACATCACTTGTAGTTAAACACACCTTACACACACACTACAGCCTTTAGACTGGTAAGATGGGAGCTGGATGATTTTAGTGAAGGTCTAGAAGTATTAAAGTCCTACTGTGAGACATCCATATAAGATCTGACACAGAGATCAAACACTAAACACAGGAGTGATTGATGATCAGGTGCTACTTGATTTAGTACAACTTGATGTGAAGCATTATCAACAAACCCTCAAAAGTTATTGAAATTAATTCTTAAAGATCTTCCACTACAGATCAGCAGGGGTTAAATCTACCAGTATAATGCCAATATAATTTTATTTACTTGTTTTGTTTAATTTTTATTTACTTGTTTAAAGCTATTGTAATCAAGGCACCCAAACATTCACATACAGCTCTGACATGCCCCTCAGATAACTCAGTCTAGTGAGCTGTGTAATTACGAGTTATGTCATGAAGTGTATTTTCTATTAACAGATGAACAATTATGTATTTTCTGAAAAACAACCTTCTTTCTGAAGGCCAGAGAGCGTCTTGGACCTAATGGTAAAACCACTTAACTCAACAATTAGGAGCAAACCAAACAAAATCTCTGAGGTTTAAATAAGACTGGCTCCTCCAGAATTCTCCTAACCATGTTCTAATCATTAGCAGCTGATGGCACAGCACCTGACTCTGATTTAGGGATTATAACCAGTAATTAATGTGCGTGTGTCCTAACCTGTATTGGGAAGCTGGTTGAGACTTTAGTTTGCAAACACTGAGTTGGTAGCCGACAGCCTAAAATAAAATTCCTTACATTCCTCTTAACAACCACAAACTGTACCGCAGTTGTCAGCGACCTGAAAGAACTAAAGGAATTACAAACGACAGGAAAAACAAACCAAAGATGAAAACAACTCCCACCTGCAGACAACCTCGTCCACCCAGCTCACCTGAAGATCTGGAGCTCCAACTATGGCATCAGTGATCATCACCCTTGAAAAATACTAGACAGCAAAACTCCTTAGATACAATAGCAACTGACTAGCAGTACCCTAGCAACCTCTTCTCTTACAATAGCAACTGGCTAGCAACACCCTAGCAACCTCATCAGATACAACAGCAGCTGGCTAGTAACAACCTAGCAACCTCATTAGATGCAGTAGCAACCGACTAGTAACACCCTAGCAACCTAATCAGATACAATAGCAATCGACAAGTTACACCCTAGCAACCTCATCAGATACAATAGCAATCGACTAGTAACACACAGCAATCCCTTCAGATACAATAGCAAACCGGTTAGTAACACCCTAGCAACCTCATCAGATACAATAGCAACCGACTAGTAACACCCTAGCAATCCCTTCAGATACAATAGCAAACCTGGTAGTAACACCCTAGCAACCTCATCAAATTCAATAGCAACTGACTAGTAACACCCCAGCATCCTCATCAGATACAATAGCAGCTGACTAGTAACACCCTAGCAACCTCATCAGATACAATAGCAGCTGACTAGTAACACCCTAGCAACCTCATCAGATACAATAGCAGCTGACTAGTAACACCCTAGCAACCTCATCAGATACAATAGCAACTGACTAGTAACACCCTAGCAACTTCATCAGATACAATAGCAACTGACTAATAACACCCTAGCAAACTCATCACATACAATAGCAATCGGCTAGTAACACCCTAGGAACCTCATCAGATGGAATGGATAGCGTTCCTGGGTTGCAACAGCAACCGACTGGTAACACCCCAGCATCCTCATCAGATACAATAGCAGCTGACTAGTAACACGCTAGCAACCTCATCAGATACAATAGCAGCTGACTAGTAACACCCTAGCAACCTCATCAGATACAATAGCAACTGACTAGTAACACCCTAGCAACCTCATCAGATACAATAGCAACTGACTAGTAACACCCTAGCAACTTCATCAGATACAATAGCAACTGATGAGTAACACCCTAGAAACCTCATCAGATACAACAGCAGCCGACTAGTAACACCCTATCAACCTCCTCAAATACAATAGCAATCGGCTAGTAACACTCTAGAAACCTCATTAGATACAATAGCAACCGACTAGTACCACCCTAGTAACCTCATCAGATACAATAGCAATCGGCTAGTAACATTCTAGAAACCTCATTAGATACAATAGCAATTGACTAGTACCACTCTAGCAACTTCCTCATATAGAATAGCAATCTACTAGTAACACCCTAGCAACCTCCTCAGATACAATAGCAACCCTCTAGTAACACCCTAGCAACCTCCTCAGATACAATAGCAACCCTCTAGTACCACCCTAGCAACTTCCTCAGATACAATAGCAATTCACTAGTAACACCCTAGCAACCTCCTCAGATACAAAAGCAACCCTCTAGTAACACCCTAGCAACCTCCTCAGATACAATAGCAACCCTCTAGTAACACCCTAGCAACTTCTTTAGATACAATAGCAATTGACTAGTAACACCCTAGAAACCTCATCAGATACCATAGCAACCCACTAGTAACACCCTAGAAACCTCCTCATATAGAATAGCAATCGACTAGCAACACCCTAGCAAACTCATCAAATACAATAGGAATCGACTAGTCAGCCTCATATACAAGAGCAACCTGTTAGCAACAGGTTTAATCATGCAGTATTTTCTTTAACCAAAGCACTTTTTTCTAGTTTCTCTTTAAGGCTATTAAAATGATTAGTGAATGACGTTATTAGTGTAGTAATGTGGCCTGTGTGGTGCAGGTTATTGTCCTTATAGGTAGTGGTGATGTGCTGACTGAGGTCTGTACTGTCTGTGGTGGAACTGGGACAGTCTCTGTTACCTAATGTTCTTCAGCTCTAAATGTTAATGAAATCCCTGTAGTCTGTACATGAGGACAGTGATTTAATTCGGTCACGTCCTTTACATTACCAATCAGCTTTAGGTCCTGTGACCAATGCTGGAACTTCCTCTTCTGATCTTTTTTTTTTTTTTGTCTTTTTTGCTGTTGCTTTGAGGTTGAGATGAAAAGATGAATGTGAAATAATGGATCAGTATTTCGGTGTTTATTTCCTGATATTTAAATAGATTTGTTTAAAACAATCTAGAACGTGGAACCTTTTGTTTGAACCCACCAATGTTTTAAGTGAGTAAGAATACTGGAACAGACTTGACAGGTGATTCTTTTTACTCTGGTATGGTTTTAGTTTAGTTTTATGGACTGATGAGATCAAGATTCACCTCTACCAAGGTGATGGAAAAGTCAACGTGTGGAGAAAGAAAGATCTGCTCATGATACAAGCTTATCTGTGAAGCACAGTGGATGTAGTGTCAGGGCTTGGACCAGAATGGCTGCAGTAAGTTCATTAGTTCAATCTTTGTTGATGTAGCTCATGATGGTAGTGCTAGAATGGATTCAGATGTCTACAGAAATACTCTGAAGGGAAACCCCATCCAAACATACATACCTACTGACAGAAGCTGCAATAAAAGACTAGAAAAGCACCACATAAGAAGTATGTAGCTGTTTGGTGATGTCAGTGAGTCACCAGCTTGATTAATTAATTGCAATGAAGAAATATGCAGTTGAGATGTTATTTGCTTTAATCTCACCCTGTACATTTCCTTACCATGTTTTAGGTTGTTTTACACATCTAGTTGTACACATTAACAGTACACGCTCTGAGAGAATACAAAACAGAATGAAAGAAGAGTACTGAGAGAAGGACAGAGAGGTAAAGAAGAGTGTGAGGGAGGATAAGAGAAGATGGATGGCAGAGAAAGCAGAGAGAGCACAGATTGCAGTGGAGAATGGAAGGCAGAAAGAACTGTAAAGCATGGTGAAGCAGTTGACAAAGCAAGGAAGCAGACCAACAGCCACAGTGAAGTATAAGAATGGAGAGTTGATGAAGAGCCAAGAAGCCAGACTGAGGAGATGGAGGGAGCACTTTCAGGAAATTCTCAACAGAGACACGCCGGAGGAACCACCACAGGAGGATAAGGAGGAGACAGAAGAACTGGATATACAGGTGGAAGCACCAACCATCCAGGAAATTAAGAGAGCAGGACCTAAGGAATGGAAAAGCGTCTGGAGCAGACCAGATCACAGCAGAAATGCTTAAAGCAGACATTAAACAGACTAGTAAAGAAATGAAAAGGATTTTTGACCTTATCTGGGAGAAAGAGAAAATTCCAACACAATGGACAAAAGGACTCATTTGCAAGATTCCGAAAAAGGGCAAACTTTAGGAAATTGGCGAGGGGTTACCCTACTACCCTTGGCCAGCAAGGTTCTCAGCAAATGACAATCAACAGGATACAGACAGGAGTGGACTCTTCTCTCAGAAAGGAACAGGCTGGATTTAGAGCAGGCAGGCTGGATTTAGAGCAAACATCGTGACAGCCTCTGGATCATCATGTGCCACTATGGAATCCCTCAGAAACTGATACAGATGGTCAAGAACCTTTATGAAGACTTTCAGTGCTCCGTCATCGTTGACAACGAGATGACAGACTGGTTCCCAGTCATCACCGGAGTGAAGCAGGGATGCCAAGCTGAAGGCTGGAGGACAAGAAGTGGAAGAAGTACAAAGCTTTGCTTATCTAGGCGCAATTGTCACCAAGGATGTAGGAGGCACAGCAGACGTCAAGAAAAGAATAGCCTTGGCCAGCGCACAGATGAAGCGGCTATCAAACATGTGGCAAGACGGAAACATCAGTAGGAAAAAAAAGCATCCTTTTTTAAGAGTGTGGTGCTATCAATACTACTTTACGGGTGCAAAGCTTGGAAGCTGACCAAGGGAGAGGAAGGAAAATTGGACATCTTCCAGACCAAGTGTTTGAGAAGGATACTCAGAATCAGATGGCGGCAGCATGTATCCAACAGAAAGGTGCTAGAGATGGCAGGAGCGGAGAAGATCAGCGAGGAGGTTAGAAGAAGGAGATGGAACTGGATTGGGCATGTGCTGAGAAGGGACAGGAATGATGACTGTGCTGTTGCCCTCGAGTGGACACCAGAAGGAAGAAGGAAAAGGGCCCGTCCGAATTAAGGAAAAAAAAAAGTTGTACATATCAGGAAATAAAAACTGAAATTCTGATTTATCGCCACACATTCATCTTCTGATCTCAAACCCAGATCAGTCTTCAGTGGATAGTAAAATCAGTCAGATTGGTCTTTCTGTTCTAGAACTTTCAGAGGATATTGGTAAATAAAGGGTGACTGGCACACACCAGGTTTGATTGTTTAAATTAATTTTTGTCTTTTTAATTTGATCTAAAAATGATTTCAGTCTTAATAATTTCCTTTGTTTAGATGTATTTATGAAGTTTTATAGAGAAATGAATAAGTATTCGACCCTGTTGAAGAAGAGATGTTTGTTATTTAAGAGTGTGTAATGCCATGAATTTATTTATATAAAAGAAATTTGCTGTGAGAAAATAAGAATAAGCTTATTTTAAGGAGAAACGTATGTGTACTGTCTGTGTTATTACAACAAATCTATACAGGATCCCGACATTATATATCCGCAATTCAAACAGCCGTAGTCACATATAGCTAAATTTACTAATGTCAATTTTTTATCCATTCTCTGGTTATTTTTTAATATGACCAATGTTGTTCTTGTCATGCCATATTTTACTAATAAATAAGTATTCAAAGCTAATTAAACCTAATTATTAATAAAATTAACAACTTTTTATTTCATTTAAAATAATAAAATAAGAACATTAAAATAATAAAACATTAAAAGTAGAAATACATATGAAAATAGGTGAGGTGAACGATGGTCCCTGGCGCCAGGTTAGATCAGAATCCATTATTGTGTGTGTGTGTCTGTGTGTGTGTGTGTGTGTGTGTGTGTGCGTGTGTGTGTGTGTGTGTGGGTGTGTGTGTGAGTGTGTGTGAGTGTGCTTACACTTCTTCAGTCCTGGTTTGATTCTGGTCTCACCTCCATGTTCCAATCTAAACACACACATACACATACACACACACACACACACACACACATGCACACAAACACACACATGCACACACAGACACACACAGACATGCACACACAGACTCACACACACAGACACACACACACACACACAAACAAATGAATTTAATTTTATAAAATAAAATTTTTAGAATTTAATAAATAAAAAAAGATAAGATATGTAAGGCCTTTTATGAGCCACCTCTATCACTTGTTATCACTCAGTTTCCAGTGAACTTAGATTAAAATTGTAACTTTTATACAAATACTTTTTTTTAATTAAGTGATTGCTCCTGTATTATTAGTTTTTTTCATTGTTAAGCTCAGAATTTTCGTGTCCTTCCTTTCACTGTTTATGGCAGATTTATAGCCATGTGCCTCATAAACACAGAAACGCACATTTACTGGACATGTGGTCCACATTTGTGTGGGACACAGTGACAGACTACAGAGGTGTGTTTTATTGATCGTGGTTGTGACAGATAGGTACTTAAATAATTAAATAAGTGCTTTTTTTTTTTTTTTTGCAAGACGGCTGATGACTGGTCAATTTCTACTTTACATCGTAAGGAGAGAGAGGACACTCACCCAGTCCTGCTCCGATGATTTGCTGTATTTTGTGCACTTTTAAATTTTTTTTATAAAATTCCAGAGAAAGCTTTTCTAAGGGATTTCTCATACATGAATACTGACTAATTTTAAATGTGGGTTAAATCGATTTTTTCTACTAATGCATTTACATTCCTGCTAGCATTACCAGATTCATTCAAGATTAATGAAAAGATAAAATGGAGTTCAGATTTCTGAATGTTTGCTTGATGTCTAATTTCCAATTTACTAATATCCATCTAGTAGCGTTATGTGATGTTGCAGAGCTTGTGCTATAGGAGCTAACAAGACCAAATAATTTGCCCATAGAAGTAATTGTATTTCTTTAAAAAGTCAGATGACTCTGTTCTGACCATGGATACCAGCTAATCAGGAGGCAAAAATCCTGTATTTTAGATCTTCATCATCACCTCTAGACAATCATGTGATAAATAATGTCATTGCTCGTTATAAAAACAGTTTATTAGATAATCTAAGAATTAAAACAGCACAGTATATAGTAAATAGTTATTTTAATGGAACAAACCACCACAAAAGAAGCACAAATTAATGAGACCATTTTGGCAGAAATGTGACTATTTTGGGGGGCTGAATTGTGTTATTTGTCAAAACTTTATTGCTTAGTAACTTAGAAATCAAAACAGCATCAGCTTCAATAACTAATAATAGCTTCACTGAGATATTTATTAATGTTCTTCCACTTATCACCTCCTCACAGTTACTCTTTTTAACATACCACATTCATCAATTTCTTTTAGGAGGATGGTTTTTGACTTCTTTGTAGTTCCTTCCTGGTTAGGAGTTACAAAGCCTAGTGCTGGCTGTTTGATAGTTGCTTTTTTTGTGAAGGCCTCTCACATTTAGAGATATGTAAAACTAGGTCAGGTGGGGAGTGGTCTTGCAGCGGGCGGTTATACAAACCGGATTCCAAAAAAGTTGGGACACTAAACAAATTGTGAATAAAAACTGAATGCAATGATGTGGAGGTGCCAACATCTAATATTTTATTCAGAATAGAACACAAATCACAGATCAAAAGTTTAAACTGAGAGAATGTATCATTTTAAGGGAAAAATATGTTGTTTCAAAATTTCATGGCATCAACAAATCCCAAAAAAGTTGGGACAAGTAGCAATAAGTGGATGAGAAAGGAAATTGACTGCTCGGCAGTCTGTTTTAAATCTATACTTAGCTGCTCTGTAATTCTGTAATAATAAATGTCCTACCTAAGTTTCTCTTTTTATTTCAGTGTATTCCCATCTTTTCACTTTAGTGTTTCTTCCATAATCTTAACCTTTATCATTTTAGAATCTATTTGGAACAAAGAAATCAAGAATATGTAGGCAACTTTTGCAAAGACCTAAGATAGGGGGAGGAATGGCCCTGTCCAATTTTAGATTATATTATTGGGCTGCAAAACTGAGGATTATACCATATTGGCTCCAACATAATAAATGGAGCCTTATCAAATAGACCCACATCTTTGACCACCTGCAGATTTGGTGCACCCTTGGTATCAGAAAATTTAAGCATTTATATATTGATAACATATCTGCATCCTTTCAACAATTGGAGGATAAATTCTCTCTATCCAATAAACATTTCTTCAGATATCTTCAGATTTGTAGCTAAGTTAAAATATGGATCAATTATCTCCTAGAGGAAACCCCTTTGGATATTTTTCTATTGCTTCATTTCTTTTAGAGCTGATAATAATAATATTCAGTCCCTTTAGGAGTCAGAGTTGGAGGAGAATATCACAGAAGAACACAAAACATCTATTTGCACTAAACATGGCTTAACCCAAGGTAAAATATTATAGTGGTTCCATTTTACTGACGTTAAGACTTTTACATATTGATAAAAAACATTAATCCTGCATGTGGTACATGCCAACAGACTTTAGTGAACAACATGCACATGTTTTGGTACTGCCCCCTTTGTACTCATACTGGTTCAAATTTTTCAAAAGACTAATGCATATTATAGGTAAATCCATTGAGCCCAATGCCAGTATGTTCCATGAGTGCAATGCAAATCACAAGTATTAGGCTTCATATGGGAATTTCTAAAAGGTCTGGGACCCTTTTTTGTGTATGCCAAAAAGTATTCTTCCTTGATTAGTGGGTTACAATGTTTATTGCAATCTTTAATTGTCTCTGATAATTTTGTGTCTTAATTGACTGACTCCTGACTAGAATATTGTTATAACATTGGTCATTACAGTATTTTAATGTGCTTTTCAATTATGACAGTTGTTTAAAAAGCAAATGTTTTATTAAATGCATTCTTTTTTTACTGTGATAGGAAACAGGTTGTTTCTTCAAGCAAAATATATTTGGGATATAGGGAAGTAAAGACAAGGGAAGTATACTGAATGTTAAGTCTACAAAAAGATTATGTTTGTTTCCCTTAGACTACGTGCTGATTTTAATTTCGAAAATCAACACGGAACATGGAATTTGACTAGGCCTCTTCAAACCTTTGTATATAAATGTATTTGTACTATTTTTAATACTGTTATGAGTTTAGTCACAAATGAGTAATTTTGAATTCACCACAGTCAAACACATCTGAACATAGCTGCTCATACCTGAGAGTCTTGAGTGCACACTGTGGATCCTCCACTCTAGCAGAGATCAGCTTCACACCTGACTCCCCTGGGTGGTTGTAGGTCAGATCCAGTTCTTTCAAATGTGAGGGGTTTGAGCTCAGAGCTGAAGCCAGAGAGAAACAGCCTTTTTCTGTGATCATACAACCAGATAATCTACAGGGAGAAAAGAATTAGAAATAGTTAGGTACAGTGAGAGAGATCATTCACACTGGTATGTAATGTCTTGGGCAAGAAGAGAAGATGTCATTGTCAAGAGCAGCATCCAATGTTAGGATTTTCTGCAATTCCTTATGGTAGAAAACTGTTTTGGACATTTACATTCTTTGCTACCTTCTTGCTGCTTATGGTTTTCCTTTTTTTTTTTTAGAAAACATGTAAAGACCAAAATTATAGCCTGTGAGGTCACAAAGGAACACAGCACAACTAGAGGCCTTTCTCACATTGGCTAATGTTAACATTTATGAATCCACCATCAGGAGAACACTGAACCACAATGGAGTGCATGGCAGGGTTGCAAAGAGAAAGCTGCTCCAAAAATGTAATGTAAAAGAAAATGTCTGGACAATTCTCCATAAGCTAAATCTCCAGAGAATGTAGGTCATGCAGCAAGACTGGTTGGTGTAGTTCAGCATATAATACTACTACCTGACAGGGAGTCACCACCACATTTGGGAGACTGGGGTTTTAATCCCCACCTGGGTCACTATGCTGTGCTACACCAATAAGTGGCCTTGCCCAAGACTCCTAACAATACACTGTAATATGATGAACCTTGTAAGTCGCTCTGGATAAGAGCGTCAGTTAAATGCCACAAATGTAAGACAACAATCCTAAGCACACATATCATTCTGCCAAAAAATAGTTTAGAAAAATAAACATATAATAATAAGTTAATGTTTTGGAATGCCCAAGTCAAAGTCCTGACCTTACTACAATAGAAATGGTGTGGAAAGACCTGAAGCATGCAGTTCATAGGAGGAAATCCATTAACATAACAGAGTTTTTTGTGAGGTAAAGGGCTTAAATTCCTCCAAGCCAGTGTGCAGGATGGATCTGCAGTTATTGGAAACATTAGGTTCACATGCTTTTGCTGCTCACATACATGCAATATTAGATAACTTTCTTTAAGAAATTAATCAATATATCTAATATTTTTTGTCTTATATTTTTAATTGGTCTCATTTGTTTAATTTAATTTGGTTTTCCTTATCTTTTTTTTTTAATTCTGGTAGCAATGACAAAAGTACAGAGATTAACTTTTACATTAAGCAAATAGCAAAATGCAAATTAAAAAAGCACCATTCCCTATTATAAGTAATAAAAAGGATAACAGCTGCTTACATAAGAACACTGAGCATTGCCACAACAGATTTGCTTAGAAGAGTTTATGAACAAACCTAATATTTGAAGTGTTTTTACAGGTTTGCAGTTTAGAATGAAGGAGCATTTGAGCAGTGCATGTTTGTGTTCAATTATTGGTCACTTAGCTACAGAGTTACGTTACTCATCCTCCGTGTATGAGAACAGAATTCCTAGCACTGAAAAAGCACTCACTAGCCTTTAGTGTTTTTTGTCAGCGAAGATAAACATTTTTTGCTACTGATGTAATTTAAGCGCTCTATTGATGTGTTTAATGCATATATTCATATAAAAAATACAAAAAGGAAAGTAACCCAAAAGGAGCTAGGATTAGCTTTAAAGGATAATTTCACTAAGATCATGATGAAGAACTACTGAAAGGAACCAGCACAGATAATCCAGCCTCTTATGGGCTGCACCAAAAAGAATAGTTCTATCAAGCTGAAACAGAACATGCAGTGTGTAACTGAAATTAACCCCTAAATTCATACTTAAGCTCTCTAGCATTGCATAGACTGGTACTCCTGTTTTATTTAGACATTCAACCTGTTCACAACAGACTGAATGTGACAGCTGGTGTACGGTGCTTAATCATTATGCATATGAAATGTTTTGTAGTGCAGTTTTCCAGATCATTATTGGCCCATGATTTGTACAGATGTTTGGGAATACATTAACTGATTTAAATACTTGAATCATGGTTAAATGAATGGGTAAAATAATCCTGTCTTGTGGTAAACTTGGAATTAAAAAAACATCAATGAAATGTTACATTCATTAGAAGTCTTATGTTTTATGATATAGAAAGATGTATTGGTAAAATACTGAATAATACAGTTTAATATTTATCATTCAGAAATATACTGAAAGAAACACTGACCTGAGTATCTCCAGTTGGCAGGGTGAACTCTGAAGTCCAGCAGAAAGCAGTTCTATACCTGAATCTTGCACATCATTGTTGCTGAGGTCTAGCTCTTTCAGGGAGGAGTTTTCCAGTTTTAAAAGTGATTCAAGATTTTCACATGTCTTTACATCAAGATTACAGAAAGCTAATCTGCAAACACAGAGTTTAAAGCATAATTAAATGACAATATTTAAATAGACCAAGTTATTTAACCTTAACTGATGCAGTAAGTAGTAGTGGAAAGACACATCCTGTGGTCATGGAGATGTTAATCTGTTTCAGAAGGTCAAATTATTGTCTTGGATTAAGCAGAATAAAGTATGTAAGGAGATGATACAACTACTAAAATCAGGTTAAGAACTGTCCAACACATTATTAAACAGTAGAAGGACAGTGGGGAATCATCTTTGAGGAAGGAATGTGGTTGAAAAAAAATCTTGAATGGTGGCGATGGGCAATCTCTTAAACATTTGGTGAAATCAGATGGTGGAGAAATAGCAGTAGGACTCAGGGATCTGTGTAATAGTGAAAGGAAGAGGATCTCTACACGCACAGTGTGAAAGGAACTCCAGGGATCGGGACTAAACAGCTGTGTAGCCTTAAGAAAACTACTTGTCAGTGAGGCTAACTGGCAAACACGGCTTTAATTTGCTCGGGAGCATAAAGAAAAGACTCTGGAGCAATACAAGAATGTCAAGTGGTCTGATGAGTCCAGATTTACCCTGTTCCAGAGGGTAAATGATGCTTAGATGCTTAGTGCCTCCCATACAAGCCTGTAGAGGCAGTGCTATGATCTGGAGTTGCTGTAGTTGGTCAGGTCGTTATGTGCCCAAAGAATGAGGTCAGCTGACTACCTGAATGTACTGAACCACCTGGTTATACCATTAATAGATTTCTTCTTCCCTGATGGCATGGGCATATTCCAAGACGACAGTGCCAGGATTCATCTCACTCAAACTGTGAAAGGATGGTTCAGGGAGCCTGAGACATTTTCACACATGGATTGGGATGTGTTGGAGAAGACAGTAGTTCAAATATCCCATCTCAATAAAAGATCTTGGGGAAAAATTAAACGGTTCTGGACAGAAATAAATGTTATGATATTGCAGAAGCTTGTGGAAACGATGCCACTGCGAATGTGTGCCATGATCAAAGCTAAAGGCGGCCTAATAAAATACTAGGGCCTGTGACCTTACTTTGGCCAGGCAATGTAGTTGGCTATATCAATAATAATGCACCCAATGAACCCATATTGAAATCCAAATGAGACATTACTAATAAAGGAGGAGACCTGAGACTGCTGTCAGTATGCTTTGCTAGTAGATTAATTACTCATTTTCACAGTTAATATGTAATGCACAGTTTTGCTGTCCATTAGCTTAGCTCATATTAGCTATATTTACTAGCTAGGATGAACCTGAAACATAAGGAAGAACATAAGAAGAACATAAGGAACAGCTACAAGCACTATTATGGATGTTGTAATAGAAAAGACATTAAATACGATACCTTTTTAGGTTAGCTACTTATCACTGATCTGCAGGTCTGCCATGTTTTTTTTACCATATAGCAGGAGAAACAGCAAGTCAAAATGAGTCTCCCTTTTCATACTGTTATAGAATGTTATTAATGTTATATAATCAGTTCCTAGCAAGGAATACGGTAGGAGCTTGTGTATTAGTAATGGGTTACCATATGTAGTTCATAATTACCATGTAAGCAAGAACATAGTATCACCCTGTTTATAAGTTCTGATGTGTTTCATTTTATAATATTGTTTCTAGTCACTCTGAACTCATAATACGGAATGCATTTTGTAGTGTCGTTCCAGAACATTTAAATTCCTAACCCCTCAATCATCATCTAGCATGTTAATTTCATGATCACTTGTTAATATTTACAAGAACTTTCCTAAAGAAATTGGAGGTTGGTCACATACACAGCTATATATTTCTGTGTGCCATCTTTTTGAATGCCCTGTCCTCAAGAGCTTGTGTGGGTGTTTCATGCTTCTAGAATTTGCAGATATTTAGTCTTTTCCCTCCATTTACTCATGAAATGTTTCCATTGTCACTAGCTGCTAAACAGCCCTAAACATAACGGATCCACCCCATGCTTAAAAGACACATTAACCTTTATTTTTCATTACATTGCAAATTCTAAAGCTCTCATTCTAGAATGAATGAATGTAGAAACACTGACCTGAGCATCTCCAGATTACAGTGGGAACTTTTCAAACCAGCTGAGAGCAGCTCCCCTGCTGAATCCTGCAGTTCATTGCTACATAAATCCAGCTCCTTTAGGAAGGAGATTTTTGTTTGTAGGGCCGATATGAGAGATTTGCAAGACTTTATGGTGAAATTACAGATGGACAATCTGCAATAGGAGAGTAAATACAGCAGACATCACAGTCAGAAAAGATGGAGTCATACACAAAAAAAACTGATGCCGCAAATCTAATTTCAACTTGTGTTCATTTATATACTATTGTGTAACAAGAGGCAATATCATCAACATCTTTCAAGTTTTTGGCAGAATTGTAATATATATTGTAATATTTTACCTAAATGTATGCATAGGCATATAGGTATGCATATATATTTTTTTCATTGTAGATAGTTCTTACACCAATGTATTTACATTTTCTTGCATTCCAAAAAAATGACACAATATCCAACCATTTGATTAGTTAAATAATCAGTCACATTTCTTATACAAGTTTTGTTGCAGTTTATGTTGCACACTGTTCCTACCCTCACTGGCCATTTAAACTGGCTGATTTGCCAATAAAATGCACCATTACTGACTGAAACCCATTTATTGCTGCACCCACCCCAATCTGTTCATCAGCAGAAAGCGATAAAATAAGACCAGGGCTGAGGAGGTAGTGTTTGGCCCAGGGACAAGGTCGCACAAAGAATCATATCATCCATGATTTTCCATCTGAGATAACAAATCAAATTACAGTACACACACAGGTGCCAGGGTGACAAATAAAAAGAAGATATCATTGTGCCTAACATTACTCTCATGACTGTCTATGCTATAATTAAAATTTGGGAATATGGTAATGCACCTTTTTTCTAAGAATGAAAAAAAATAGTATTAGTTTAAAAACCATTTTTTAAAATTTCCTTTCAAAAAAGAATAATAGGACGATCACTGAATTATTAATTCTTCTATATAGTGGAATTAAACAGCTTTTTTGGGATTCTGACCTGAGTATCTCCAGATTACATTGTGAATTCATTAATCCAGCAGAAAGCGATGACATTCCTGAATCCTGCAAGTTATTTTTACTAAGATCCAGTTCTTTCAGGGGGCAGGTTCCTGATTGTAAAGCTGATCCCAGATTTCCACATGTATTGCTTCCAAGATTGCACCAAGCAAGTCTGTAAACTCACAATGACATACAAAATGAGTAAATACAAATGACATCATATATATATATATATACGTGTGTGTGTTTGTGTGTATGTGTGTGTGTGTGTAACAATTAATAAAAGATAACACCTTTTTGAGATCACCTGATACTGTGTCAGCTGCAAAGAACTCGGCATGATGCATGCTGAGCCAAAGTAACAAAAGCTTTTAATAAACAGAACAGTCACTTGGCAAGACAACAAAGAGCGATACGGCAGGACATGGGGGCGAAGCCAGGTCATACACCAAGTGGAAAAAGCAAGGGTCATAAGCCAGGAAGGCAGTCAGAGAGAGGCAGACAGAACAGAAGGAGAGGGCAGAAAAAAAATCAGGGTTGGAAGAGCCAGGTTTGAGAGCCAAGCTGATTGAAACGCTCAATGACGCAAATAGAATTTGGCAAAAAAAAAGGGGATATGCAGAGAGTGAGTGTGTGGGTGTGACATCATTGGACTGTGCACTCTGGGAACTGGAGTCCGAAGGAGCGGAGGCAGGAAGATCCGCAGGCATGATAAAGTGGTAATTTGTAACATTCTGTTTCACTGAGGTGACATGAAGGCCAATTCCCATGAGGAAGATTAGAAAATATATGCTAATGAAAAATAGCCACACACTTTTAAAATCCTGTTTGATGAGCTTAAGAGGACAGTCTGAAAGAGAGAATCTAGAAACCAGAGGATTGAGAGATTCTTGATCAAATTAATGAGTTTATGTTAGCAACGGGACACAATCTTTAATAAAGGAATGGCAACATTTGTGATGCATGTTTTTAATAGTTTAAGATTTTTTTTAATGAATTTAATTTGATGAAAGATAAGAAATTTTTCATAACCTCCATAGAGGATTGAGCTAATTTAACATTGTCACAACTTTTTCATTCATCTTTACCAAAGTTGCCAATGATTATAGAAATTCTGACCTGAGTTTTTCCAGTTTACAGTGTGAACTCTTCAAACCCACAGACAGCATTTCCACTCCTGCATCTTGTAGGTCATTCTTATTAAGGTCCAGCTCTTTCAAGCAGGAGGTTTCTGTTTGTAAAACTGTTCCCAGAACATCACATGACTGGTAACTGAGTTTACACACAGCAAGTCTGCAACAGGAGAATAAAACATCTTACAGTACAATGAATAGAATTTGTATATGTTACAGTGCTAGAATGGAATTGCAGAAGTAAAGCTTCAAACAGTGAAATTCTGACCTGAATATCTCCAGTTTACAGTGTGAACTCTTCAGTCCAGCAGAGAGCTTCTCTAATCCTGAATCTTGTAGGTCACTGTTACTGAGGTCCAGCTCTTTCAGGGAGGAGTTTTCTTTTCCTAGAGCTGCACTTAAAGTTTCAAGGGACTGTGCAGTGAGATTACATTCAGCAAATCTGCAGAACAGGGATAAAAAAATGTGTAAAATATATGAAGATTCATAAACTGTGTTTGACTGCTCCTTTTATTCTTTAATTTTCTTTTTTTTAATTACCCTCTTAACCACTAAATCAACCAGTTAACCAAATTCAGTTGAAAATTAGATTCAGTTTCACTACCACTCATACCTCTCGTGACAAAAAGCAGCTAAGTCTCATAAAGAAACACATGATGCCACATTTGAAAGAAATTTAAGTCACTGAAATCTACAATCTGGAAAGGTTTACAAAGCCAGTGCTAAGGACCACAGCAAAACAAATTATCCACAAATAGATTTGACAACTTAAAACAGTATTGAACTTTTCCAGTGATGGCTGGCCCACCAAAAGTTCACCAAGAGTGTATCAACAGTTTCTCCAGGAGGTCACAAAAGAATCCAGACAAACATCTAAAGAACTGCAGGTGTCACTTGCTTCAGGTCAATATACCTGATTCCACAATAATCCATACAATAGTTACAAGGCACAAAGTCACTGTGAAAAATGCAAACAGGCTCATCTTGCATTTGCCAAAAACATCTAGATGAAGATGTTAGGGATAATATTCTGTGGACTGATGACTCAAAATTTCTGTTACATCTGGCATAATACTAACACTGCGTTCCACCATGAGAACATCATACCTCAAAGTATGTGCCTCAGGTAAAGAGTCAGCCTGTGACCACGAGGACAGTGAGGAGATGGTCAGAGGAGACTTCTGAAGTGCTGCAGGACTGCTTTGAGACTACAGACTGGACAGCACTCTATGAGCCTCATGGAGAGGACATTAACGGGCTCACAGAGTGCATCACAGACTACATCAACTTCTGTGTGGACTCCACTGTCCCAACCAGGACTGTTAAATGTTACCCAAACAACAAGCCGTGGGTAACAAAGGACATTAAAGCCCTCCTCAACAAGAAGAAGAGGGCTTTCAGAACTGGAGACCGGGAGGAGGTGAGAACGACCCAGAGTGAACTGAAGAGAACCATCAGGGAGGCTAAAGACAGATATAGGAGGAAGCTGGAGTGGAAACTCCAGCAGAACAACATGAGGGAGGTCTGGAGTGGTATGAGGACCATCACCGGCTTCAGGTCCAGCAACAACAGGGGAGTAGAGGGCAGTGTGGACAGGGCCAACTGCAAGCTCTGATCTCCCCCTCCCTGACTCCTCTGCTGCCTGGCCTCAACAGCCCACTCCACTACACCCCCCTCCTCCTCCTGATAGCCTCCCCCCCTCCTGCGATAGTCCACTTCACACCTCCTCTCCTCCCCCACCAGTCACCTCTACAGTGAATCTCACTGCTGACCAGGTGAGAAGA
>JAMWET010004705.1:0-10000 GCA_024036415.1 Prochilodus magdalenae
TCTCCTTCTTCTCTCTCCTCGCTCTATCTCTCTAGCTCTCCTCCCTCTCTATCTCTCTTTTTCTCTCTCTCTCTCTCTAATCTCTCACTCCTCATCTCTCCTCTCTCTCCCCCCCTCTCTCTCTCCCCCCCTCTCTCTCTCTCGCTCTCTCTCTCTCTCTCTCTCTCTCTCTCTCCCTCCCTATCTTTCTATCTCTCTCTCGCTCTCTCTCTCCTCTCACCCTCTATTTCTCTCTCTCTCCTCTCTCTCTCTCTCTCTCTAACTCCATCCCCTTCTCTCTTCTCTCCCCCCCTCATCTCTCTCCCCCCCCTCTCTTCTTCTCGCTCATCTCCCTCCTCTCCCCCACTTCTCCCTCTCTCTCTCTTCCCCACACTCTCCTCCCCCCCCCACTCTCTCTCTCTCCCTCTCTCTCTCTCTCTCTCTCTCTCTCTCACTCCCTCCCTCTCTCTCTCTCTCTCTCTCTCTCTCTCTCTCTCTCTCCCTCCCTCTCTCTCTCTCTCTCTCTCTCTCTCTCTCTCTCTCTCTCTCTCTCTAGCCCCGCGCGCGCTCCCTCTGTATCTTTAAGTGGGATGTTCTGCAGTAGGAGGGGTTGAGCGCGAGTGTGTGTGCGCGCGCGAGCAAGCGAGAGAGCGCGTGTGTGGTTGGTTGCTCTGTGTGTGTATGTGCGTGTGCGTGCGCGCGCGCGTGAGTGTCGCTTCGCTTCTCTCTCCCGCTTTCTCCACCTGCAGTTTGTGCGCGAGACACTCGGCGCACAGAGGAGCGAAGCGGCGGAGCTTCACGGCGCGAGCGAGCGAAGCACGGAGCGCGAGAGGAGCGGAGCGCGAGAGAGGAGAAAGAGACGCAGAAACGGAGAGAGGAAGAGAGCAGGCACGGGCAGAGGAGCGCGGGGAGGACGCACGCGCCCGGAGGAAATAGCGGGGTTTTGTTATTCCTGAAGAATCGGAGCGGCGCGCGGGGCGTGTGTAGTTTGGTTGTTCGTGAGGATGATGAGCTCGAGCGTCTTTCTCTGCGTCCTCGGCTCCATCCTGCTGGTAAGTTGCTCTTCTCCTCCGTGGCGTTTCACTCCGCGCGCAAAGCGTGTTCGCGCGGGGAACGGGCGCGCGTGCTCGAGGCGCGAGCTCCTTCGGTCCCCCCACTTGGATGTGGACTTGCGCTGAACGCAGGGACGCCGTGTTTGATGCAGTTGTCCCTCCTCCAGCTTCGCCTCGCGAGCTCTCCAGCGGTGCGGAAGCGGGGTTGGGGTGTATTGGGACTGGGAGCCTCCCCGGCTCGAGCTGCGCTGCCGACGCTTCCCTGAGCCGGGAAGGGAGAAGTGCTGATACTGTGGTTTTTGCGCATTGGAGCCGGACTCTCTCCAGCACCGGAGCTTTCCCTGACCCGCTTCTGCAGATCCCGGGTGTGCAGAGATGGGATATCGGGGGGAATTCGCATATAAGGCTTTTTCTATAGAGTGCTGGAACACTGCTGGGGATGTACAGCTGGGCACAGGCAGGGAATGTGGGCAGTGCTGGGAAAAATGTGGAAATATGAGCATTCCATGCCTTTCTATGCTGCTGAATGTGGGAAGTTCGTGGTGTTGATGACTCGTGCATTGCAATACATGACAGGCAAAGTGCCATTTGTGGGAATAAAATATGGGAAAATGATTATAAACATTCAGTGCTGCTCTTTTTCCATGTACATGCAGGAATTGTGGGACGGATTTGGGAGATTTTGGGATGCAAAAGTGGACAAAATGGCAAAACTGAACATTCCATGTTTTTCTTTTCTCTCCTAGCGAAGGTGGGAAGTTGGTGATGTTGATGATTCGTGCATTGGCACAATGCAAATAACAATTCATACGGAATGCCGTAGACTTCCTGCTCCCTTGGCTTGTGAAGACGGGAGATCTTGGCTTGATGTTGGAATAAATGGGAATAATGAACATGCGATGCTCTTTTCTGCAGAATGTGAGGAGCTAGTGATGCTGGGGTTGCATTTGTGGCTCCGTAGAACAGCCCTTGTGTGCCATGCTGGAAAAATTGGGAATAAAATCCCATTTAATATTCATTTTAGCCTGCTTCCTGCCAGGTTGGTGGTGTTGGGAATTTGTACGTGGCTGTGCATGTCATGCATAGTGTGCAGTGATGGAAGACGTTTGGATAAGTCTAATTAAATGCTCTTTCCTGTGGAGGAGTGGAACGTTGGGGGCAAGGCAAAGTGTGGAATGTTGGAAAAAGGAGGGAAAATCAGAGTTCATGTTAATGTTGGTGGTGTTGGGTATTTGTGTGTGACTCTGTGAAGTGAGAAGTGTGAGAAAAAAAAAAAATCACATTTAAAAACCTGTAATGCTGCGGTTTTCTACATGCGAATATGGAAAGTTGGTCATATTTACGGAATTTTGGCAGATAAAGTGGACAGAATGGGAATAACTGGGAAAAAAGACATAGCTGATGCTCTTTTCCGCAGAATGTAGGGAGCTAGTGATGCTATGTGGCTTTGTAGAACAGTCAAACTGTGCAATGTTGGAGCAAAAGAATTCCAAAAATTAAGATTCCACACATTTTTGGCTGCTGAATTTGGGAAGTTAGTGGTGTTGATGACTCGTGCATTGGTATACATAAAAGGCAGAGAGGAATTTGGGAATGTCTAATGCTTCTGAGCTGCTCTTATAGCGTGTACGTGCAGAAAGTTGGAGGTTAATTTGGGATATTTCGGGAGAAAATTAGACAAAATGGCAATGCGTGTTTTTCCTCCTGCTGAATGTGGGAAGTTGGTGATGTAGATCGTTCGTGCATTGCTACAGTGCAAATAGGGAAAATATGATTTCAGCGTGTTGAATGCTATAGGCTTCCTGCTTCCTTAGGCATGTGGATATGAAGGATTGTGTGCCCAGTGTTGGAATAAATGGGAAAAATAAACATACGATGCTCTTTTCTGCAGAATGTGAGGAGCTAGTGATGCTGAGGTTCAGCTTGTGGCTCCGTAGGAACAGTCCATGTGTGCAGTGTTGGGAAGAATGGGAATAAAATCCCATTTAATATTCATCTTTTGGTCCTGCCATGTTGGTGGCGATGGGAATTTGTATGTGGCTGTTCATGCCATGCACAGTGTGCCGTGATGGAAGACGTTGGGGGAAAAGTCTAACTAAATGCTCTTTTCTGTGGAGGAGTGGAACGTTAGAGGCAAGGCAAAGTGCGGAATGTTGGGAAAATGAGGGACAATCAGAGTTAACGTTAATGTTGGTGGTGTTGGGTATTTGTGCGTGACTCTGCGAAGCGAGAAGTGTCGGAAGAAATCAGGAAAATCACATTTAAAAACCTGTAATGCTGCTGTTTTCTACATGTGATTACGGAAAGTTGTTCATGTTTATGGAATTTTGGCAGTGGACAGCATGGGAATTATTGGGAAAGACTTTATAACCGATGCTCGTTTCTGAGGAGCTAGTGATGCCGGGGTTCAGTCTGTGGCTCCGTAGAACAGCCTGTGTGTGCTATGTTGGAAAAATTTGGGAATAAAATCCCATTTAATTTTCCTTTTAGCCTGCTTCCTGCCAGGTTGGCTCTGCACATGTCATGCACGGTGTGCAGTGATGGAAGACGTTGGGGGAAAATCTAATTAAATGCTGTATTCTGTGGATGAGTGGAACGTTGGAGGAAAGGCAAAGTGTGGAATGTTGGAAAAATGAGGGAAAATCAGTTAACGTTAATGTTGGGGGATTTGTGCGCCTAAGAAGTGTTTTCTGCAGCAGATACGGAAAGTTGGTCATATTTATGAACCAAACTGGGAGAAGTAAATGCTCTTTTCTGCTGAATCTGCTGAAATTGGGAATAAAATCCCATTTAAATCCCAGTTGTTGGTCCGTTTCCGGCCTGGTTGGTGGTGTTGGGAATTTGTACATAGCAGTGAATGGCATGCATAGTGATGGAAGACATTTGGGAAGTGCACACTCTTTTCAGTAGATGGGTGGAACATTGGAGGTGCTGCCTGGCAAGGCCAAGGCCGGTGTGCGATGCTGGGGAATATTCCGGAAAACATGTTTGACATTGTTTTGGTCTGGCTGGAGATCTGTGTGTGACATGCTAGGTGAGCAGTGTTGGGCAGTTAAAGCCAGAACGCTGGTAATGTAAATGGATTCCTGGCCTGTAAAAAGTGAACAGGGTGGGAATAATCGGGATAAATACACATTTGTTGCTTGTTTTTCTCGGAATGTGAGGACTAGAACAGTAGAACAGCCCAGGGATTCGGAAAACCATAGTAAAATCACATTTCCCATTCCTTTTAGTGGTGTTGTGGATTTGTGTGTGGCATGCTGAGTGGGCAAAGACGGAAGATCCTGGGAAAACGGGAAAATGGGGGCTCCTTTTGCCGAATGTTGGAAGTTGGTGGTGCTGGAGATTTGGACATGTTTGTGTAGAACAGGAAAAGTGAGCTGTATTGGAAAACCACAGGAAACAGTCAGACTTACTGTGAGTGAATGCTGCACGGTTCTGTTTTCCGTGTGAGGCTGGGAAGAGTTTCTTTAATGAGGTGTGCATGCGGCTGCGTATGGATAGGCAGCGTTTACGACGGGAACAATGGAGGAAGTTTAATGCTCTTCTCTAACAACACTGGGATCTTGGTGGTGTTTAAAGTCGCATTTGATTATTTATTCATTTTTAAAATCGCGTCTACTGGTGTTGGAATTCCGAATTGGAATTGGTACATGGATGGCTGAACAGACTATGGGAATGTTTTCAGCTGTACGCCTGTAGGGAATCATAAATAGGCTTCATTATGTGGAAAGTTGGTGATGTGGATCATTCCTACATTTGCAAATACAGAAAGTATAATTTCACCATATAGAATGTAGGCTTCCGGCTTCTTTGGCATATGGATAGGAAAGATTTTGTGCCCAATGTTGGAATAAATGGGACAGGAATAGACAGAATGTGAGGAGCTAGTGCTGCTGGGTTCCGTTTATGGCTCTGTAGAACAGCCTCTGTGTACAATGTTTCGAATAATTGGGAATAAAATCCTATTTAATATTCTTTTCAGCCGGTTTCCTGCCATGTTGGTGGTGTTGGGAGTTTGTACATGGCTGCTCATGTCATGTGTAGTCTGCAGTGATGGAAGACTGGAAAGTTGGGGAAGAATCGGATTAAATGCTCTTTTCTGTGGATAATAATAATAATAATAATAATAATAATAATAATAATAATAATAATAGGTTACACTTCTGTAACGGCTTTCAGATACCCGCTTAAATAAAAAAAAATCATGAATGAAAATGTTCTGAGAAGAGATGTTCTGTGGATGTTCTGTGGATGTTCTGTGGATGTTCTGTGGATGAGTGGAACATTGGAAGCAGGGTAAACGGAAGAATGTTGGAAAAGTGAAGGGAAATGTGGGTGAATGTTATCATAAGCAGGCATCATTAATGTGAATATAGTGGTTATAATACGTCACAGGTGGGAATTAAATAATTAAAAAACATTATTAGTGGGAGTGTTATCATAATAGGGCATGGTGGGTTTATGACCCGAGTAATAAAGGGCATCGTTGGGGCGAGTTTAACCATTATAGGGAATTGAAGCATTATAAGGCATTATGAAGCATTATAAGGCATTATGAAGCATTATAAGGAGTTATGAAGCATTATAAGGCAGTATGAAGCATTAATGGCGGGGCTTTCAGGGAGTGAAATGTCGGTTATAAGCTGTTATTGATGAGGCTTTGATCAGTATAATTCATCATTGGTGTAAATATGATTATTGTAAGATATCATTTGTGTGAACTGAATGATTCTGAGCCCTCTCCCTCTCTCTCTCTGTCTCTCTCTCTCTCTGTCTCTCTCTCTCTCTGTCTCTCTCTCTCTCTGTCTCTCCCTCTCTCTCTCTCTCTCTCTCTCTCTCTCTGTTTGTCTCTGTATATACTGTATCTCTCTCAGTCTTAAAAATTTGATGTGTTGTAAAACTGTATTATTTAGACTACAGTAAAACAACACAGTATTACATCACCTTACATCACATAAATAGCCACACACACCACACACACACCACACACACACACACACACACACACACACACACACACACACACACACACACACCACACACATTTATTTATATATATATATATATATATATATATTTAGAAGCTTCGTGTCCCAGAACATCTAAAAGAGACACCCCACTACACTCAGGACTCATCATTAAACCCTAAACCCAAAACCCTAACCTCTAAACCTGAACCTAAACCCTAACCTTTAAACCCTAACCCCGAAACCTTAACCTCTAAACCTGAACCTAAACCCTAACCCCGAAACCTTAACCTCTAAACCTGAACCTAAACCCTAACCCCGAAACCTTAACCTTTAAACCTGAACCTTAAACCCTAACTTCTAAACCCTTACCCAAAACCCTAATGCTAAACCTAACCCTAACCCCGAAACCCTATATTCTAAACTCACACTCTCTGCTCCCTCTTTCCTTCCCTTCGTCTCTCTATCTGTAAGCGCCTCTCTGCCTGCCTCTCTGTCGGTCTGCTTGTTTAGTGAAGCTGTATGAACTGGCTGTGCTGGTATGAGTCCTGGTGTCTCCGTTTCTGCTGTTTCCGTGTTTACCGTGTGTGGAAGTGTGTAAAGTCTCCTGTACGTGTTCCCGGAGTGTTTACTGGTGTGACTGTATCTGCTGTGATCTGCCCAGAGTAATAACAGTGATAGCCACCACCCACACCCCCACCACCACCCCCACCCACACCCCCACCACCACCACCCCCCCACACCACCACTGCAGCAGCAGCGTGTAAGACTGTGCTCTGTGTGTTGTAGGGGACGTGTGTGGAGCTGCAGGTGAACGCGGAGTGCAAACCTGGATTTTCTCAGAGTTTATACACACTGCACCTTTCAGCAGATCCGCAGCGGGACCCCAGCGCCGGGCAGCTCGAAGGTAAGACAGCGTGGCTTTAACGGGGGTCTGTTGTTTCGCTTTAATGAGGGTCTGTTGTTTTGGTTTAATGGGGGTCTGTTGTTTTGGTTTAATGGGGTCTGTTGTTTTGGTTTAATGGGGGTCTGTTGTTTTGGTTTAATGGGGGTCTTCTGTTTCGGTTTAATGGGGGGTCTTCTGTTTCGGTTTAATGGGGGGTCTGTTGTTTTGGTTTAATGGGGGTCTGTTATTTTGGTTTAATGGGGTCTGTTGTTTCGCTTTAATGGGGGTCTGTTGTTTTGGTTTAATGGGGTCTGTTGTTTCGGTTTAATGGGGGTCTGTTGTTTCGCTTTAATGGGGGTCTGTTTTGGTTTAATGGGGGTCTGTTGTTTTGGTTTAATGGGGGTCTGTTGTTTTGGTTTAATGGGGTCTGTTGTTTCGCTTTAATGGGGGTCTGTTGTTTTGGTTTAATGGGGGTCTGTTGTTTTGGTTTAATTGAGGGTTGTTGTTTTGGTTTAATGGGGTCTGTTGTTTCGCTTTAATGGGGGTCTGTTGTTTTGGTTTAATGGGGGTCTGTTTTTTTGGTTTAATGGGGGTCTGTTGTTTCGCTTTAATGGGGGTCTGTTGTTTTGGTTTAATGGGGGTCTGTTGTTTCGGTTTAATGGGGGTCTGTTGTTTTGGTTTAATGGGGGTCTGTTGTTTTGGTTTAATGGGGGTCTGTTGTTTTGGTTTAATGGGGTCTGTTGTTTCGGTTTAATGGGGGTCTGTTGTTTCGCTTTAATGGGGGTCTGTTGTTTCGGTTTAATGGGGTCTGTTGTTTTGGTTTAGTGGGGGTCTGTTTTGGTTTAATGGGGTCTGTTGTTTTGGTTTAATGGGGGTCTTCTGTTTCGGTTTAAGGGGGTCTGTTGTTTTGGTTTAAGGGGGTCTTCTGTTTCGGTTTAATGGGGGTCTGTTGTTTCGGTTTAATGGGGTCTGTTGTTTTGGTTTAGTGGGGGTCTGTTTTGGTTTAATGGGGGTCTGGTGTTTTGGTTTAATGGGGGTCTGTTGTTTCGGTTTAAGGGGGTCTGTTGTTTCGGTTTAATGGGGGGTCTGTTGTTTTGGTTTAATGGGGGTCTTCTGTTTCGGTTTAATGGGGGTCTGTTTCCCTGTTGCTCCTGTTCCGCTGAAGGGCTCGCCGTGCGCAGACCCCTACCTTTTCACCGAGTACAGAAACCGAGACAATTACCGAGGCCAAGTCTCCGGTGACGGCGGTCAGCACTCCGATTAGGGAGATCGACACGAAGAAGCAGGCCCAGCCATTCCAATACTCGGTGGGTGGCACAAAGGCAAACAGAACCTTCCAGAAGACGGTCAGGAAGTGCATGATGTAATCGAAGCAGGAGGGCAGGCGTTCCTCTCCGCTCTCCTCTTCATCGTCATCACCTGGGGGAGGTAGCCACAGGGGTAAGGCTTATCGCGGTGGTGTTTTATTTACAATGAGCATCAACCTCATCCCCGTCTGGCTACGAAGGCCGGTTTAACATAAGCATGCATGGTTGCTAAGCTAACACTTAAGCCTTGTCTAATCTGATTCCCCGAAAGACGTTAAGGTGCAAAATCGATCATTATGGCCGGCCTAATGCCATGCTGCTTTTACTTAGCACCATCAACAATCCATTAAACCTAATTAGCTTACTCCAGGAACTGTATTTAGCTATGCTAAAGACTGAGCATTGAGGCTCTCAGGAACACTGTACTCAAAGGAATGCCAATTCTTTCTAGCTCTGAAGTGCAGGTGATGTCACCTGGACTCCTATAGTCACCACTGTTCAAATGGCCTTCATTCCTGTGAGGTGTCTAACTAAAAGGACATGTTCAAATTCATTCTCATTAGAAACCAGTCAGAATCGTTCTTAGTGGTGGAGTAGTGGTGGCTCCCTCACAGAGAGTTACTGCCTGAAGAGGTTTGGATTAGGCTGCCTGATGCATGACATTTGGATGGCACTGATACAGACTGATCCGGGCAATATTTATTGAGCTACACATACAGATGTAGAGTCACACAGTGAGTGTGAGTGTGTGTGTGTGTGTGTGTATGTGTATGTGTGTGTGTGTGAGTGTGTGTGTATGTGTGTGTATGTGTGAGTGTGTGTGTATGTGTGTGTGTGTGTGTGTATGTGTGTGTGTGTGTATGTGTATGTGTGAGTGTGTGTGTATGTGTGTGTGTGTGTGTGTGTATGTGTATGTGTGAGTGTGTGTGTGTGTGTGTGTGTATGTGTGTGTGTGTGTGTATGTTAGAGGAACTGACCTGCACTGACGGTGACAGCACTGACGAACTGCTCCCTCCAGCTGCTGCTGCCCACCACCAATGCAAGGTTAGTCTTCTTTATCAGCTTATCCACCGTGTTCTGAACACACAGACATAAACAGTGAACGATGAAGCGACTCGCCTCATCTGCAATGTGACATTGAGCTGCATAAATGACTAATCCAGCCCTGCAGACAGCCGGGGAAGAGAGAAGTCTCAGCTAAACTGATGAACAGTGAAGCGGCGAGACAGCCGAAGAAACCCCCCCCCTCTGAATTTCATTCTGTCCAGTGTCATCCTTTCTGCTGCCTGTGGTCTGTGTTTACTCGGAGAGGGCGCAGGCTGTGTAATCTTGTAGAGAAAGCCATGGGGAGCCGCGACGGGCCTGTCTCACATCTCTCCTAAATCTCCTGAGCCGCTCCACCTGCCCGACCTGCTGTATGGAGTCTGTCGGTGTGGGGACGAGTGGGAGGGAATCCAGACACAGTAATAAGACAGTGACCTTAAGGAGGTCGAGGTTTGTGGGAGAGCAGGTAAAATCCGGGGTCATAAATACCGGCCTGTCAAAACAGCTAGTCCGACTTTCAGAACGCACCTTGAACTCGTACGACTCCTCGATCACCACTTCCAGCTTGGTGTGTTCTCCGAGACTCGGGCAGCCCATCTTAGCCACCTCTTCCTCCTCCACCCCTACTGCTGGCTTGTTATCATTGGAATCACCTGTGGGGAAACACACACATACCCTTAGCCTTGAACTATCGCCGCATCTCACGCAGAAACGTGTAAGACTGAAACAACTACTGATACAACAAGGGGCTCAAGAGGAATG
>JAMWET010004705.1:15000-20000 GCA_024036415.1 Prochilodus magdalenae
GCATTAGCCATTTTTCAGCAAAGTTCCTGCATCATTAAATAGTAGAGATGTTAACAAAGTCATTCAGGGAGGTTTGATGTGAAGTGCTTTGTTCTAGAGAAACTTGCAGAGTGCCGGTGATGGGAACCAGGCATCTAAAGAGATTAATGCCTCTAAAAGCTCCCTCACAGAAAGTTATTAGGTGAAATGAATACGCTGCCTGACGCCAGAGGCGTTGCTTTGAAAGAGTTTTGAGACAAGCTATTGGACTCAAATGCATTTTCAAAAGACATTTATGGCAGAGAGGTACATGCAGGCCGTTAAACAGTCCCCAGAGCCAGCTTATTTTTCCGGAAAGAGTCAGAAAGTTTCTCTACACCTAATTACACACCACTCCGAATGACTTTGTTTACATTTCAGGGACGGAATTAATCAAGCGTTTTAGGGAATTTGAAAAATTTGGGAAAATTTTTGAGAATTTTGGAATTCTGGAATAAAAAGTCAGTGCAGTAAAACGTGTTGCATTTGGTTTGCTTCACATACGTACTTCACATATGCACAATGTCATCGTTAAAGACTGAAACGTGAATTTAATCAACTTTAAAAATGACTGGAACACAGTTTCGTCTTTCGGTTTACTCTTAGCAGCATTGCACTAAATTAATAATGCATGCTGATGGAAACGGTCCATAGAATTTGTTATATACCGACAACAACACATGGACATGACGGTACATGCCGAAGCACTGACTCACACATTTGTAAAACACTTCATTATACAGGTTTAGATTTTGTCAGTAAATTACAGTTTTTCTAAATTGTTTACACACAAATACTGGTACTTGAGACACAATAACCACAACATGTAACTCATGCACCAACCCCCTGAACCAATTCTGCCAAACTACAAGCACAATTCCTGCTTTACACTCAAACTGCAGTTCTAAAACACACTGTTTCCAAAACACTACACACAATTTTCATAAGGAACACACTGATATTCAAAATTCTAAAGTTAATTCCCCTACTATGCACACTGACTCATCACATGAGCTAACACACGTCACACAGGTTTACAATTAGCAATCAGAGCTTTAGCATAACAGGGCAACAGGTGAGCTCTTCTGTTTTGGAGAAATGGATGCCAACATTGGAAACAGAGGCAAAGCCAGAGCCAGAGGAGTGAGAGTAAGAGGAGTAGAGTAGGACGGGGAGGACGAGGATGAGGACAAGGGCGAGGAAGGCGGTGAGGTGATGAGGTGCTGTGGCCAGACTGAAACAGGAGAGAGGATGCAGCAAAGTTGTTTTTTTTTACTGTAACTGTGTACAGTAAATTCTTCTGTTGTTTTGTATGTAGACCACTGTGTGTGCAGCTTTCTGTTGGTTGGGATGTACACTGTATATTGTTTTTGTGGCAAAAAATAAAATATATTAGTTACCGAGTGTTTGTGTGTTCTGAGTATGAAAACAATATTCTACAATGGTTTACAACACACTCATGTATGTACTGTCTGTAGTAAGTGTGATTATGATGAGTGGAGATGAAGTGTTTTCCATCCATCCTAGTGTTTTACATTGAGCACATCAGTGTTCAGCTGGTTCTTATAAATGTCTATTCATATGCTGGTTTGTGTGTGTCATCTAAAAACAAAACACCACTTTAAGAAGAGAGAACATAGTTTTGAATGTAAAGTTTCATTTTGCAGGAGAGTTGAGGGGTTTTGCCCACTGTGTGTGTGTTTTTTGATTTGTGTGTAGAGTTTTGAGAGTATGAGGTATGCTTTAAGAAAATGTGTGTGAACAATTAAGAAAAACTGTAAACATGTATAATATGAAACACATACTCAGTTCCAAAATACACCGTGTGCAACCTGGACACATCTTCAGTGATGTAACCGGGGTCGCTGGGCGTTTCGGGTCTTACATCAGACACCCTCACCCGGGAGACCCAGCCGGGGGTGATCAGGCCCCGACTTGTGTCCAGGTAGCGCACTATGCCACGCACCCCCCCTCCTTAACCACAGCCAACGTGAAGCCTTCTCAGCAGCTTCCATGATGGTCTTCACGGCTCTTCGTCTGTGCAGTCCGCAGATCCCTAGGAGTCCCAGGACCCGATGTAGAGACTGGCCTGGAAAGCCCCTGCAGCCCACTTCAATTGACTCACAGCGGCCTTCCCCCCATTCCTCAGACACTCCGCCACCGTACTTGGCCTTCTTCCGCTCTTTCGTTTCCTCCATCCGATCTTCCCAGGGGACAGTTAGCTCAAGTAGCACTACCTGCTTGGTTGCCCCAGACATCGAGACCATGTCTGGCCGGTGTGTTGTTGCAACAATGATGTTATATACCGACAACAGCACATGGACATGACGGTACAGGCCGAAGCACTGACCCACACATTTAAAAAACATAATAATATGAAATACATGTTTTATGAATGACACTGTACAGACATAATGACCCTTAGACTCCTCCCACCCAGGGCCTTAAGCAAATCTACAGCTATATAAGCAATACCTATTGCCAGTGAAGTGAACGACACTGCCCAGCATTAGAGCCCTCTAACTAAAGTAGCCAGGCGCTTTCTTCCAGCCGCCAGCAGTGTGTTCACTAAATATTGATCTTTTCCCACCATTTCTGTGCTGTATATCCCAGATATATGTTTTTTTCTCTCTAGGGGTTTTTCACATTTAGGAATGTCTTGTAGGGCTTTATGTATCTCCCTCCAATACATATAATAACATTATATGATATTAATATATAACCTGTAATAACAGAGCAGTCCCAAAGCATATGGTGCAGGTGTGCCTTTTGATTTCCACACAGTGTCTTCAGCAGATGGGTGGGCACTATCTATAGAGGAAATCAGACTTTCCACCCAAACTCCCTCCACTTCTGTGACCCTGTGCTCTTTCATGAATGGCTCCAGTTAAGTAAGGACAACACAAACGAGGAAACGGCCACTTTGCTATCTGCTTAGAGCTTCTCCTGCTTTGTGGGGCATTAGTTCAGGGTGGTAGCCAGCTGCTTAGAGGAACTGCTGGGGGAAGGTTGGAGGAGTGCGAGTGTATACAGTCATGGTAAAGGCTATCTGAGCGTTCATATCTGTTGCATGTTGTTCCCGGTGTTATAATGTATTACGTCTATTATCTAAACGAGCAGTGCTGTGAGTTATTTTAGACTACTACTATTCTGATGAACAGTTTCTATTAAGGAGACTTGTGTTGCTGCAGACATGAGAGAATATTTCGAGTATCCGAGTGAGCTGTTCATTACTGCTGCCACACAGCTCTCCATTACAGGAGCTGTACTTTTGTACTGTAACTCAAGATGAAATGTATATTACACAGATATGCTAAATGATGCTGTAGCATTGGAGTAAATGGGACAATTCTCCATCATTTTAATATAATGGCTTCTACGTCAGTACAATGTAACCTACCTTATTTAATATGTTACACTCATCATCAATAGAGCCGTTACACAAACAGCTGCACCCAGAAAGAATCAACCTGCAGGAATGAAACTTGGTGGGTAGGTTTGACATCGTGAGACATGTGAATGATTCAAGTTTAATGTGAAGTTAGCTAGGATGGGCCTATCCCTGTACCTGACTTACCCAGCAGCCACAGTTGCAGACATTCAGCGAGCCGTGATGTCCTCTATGAGTCATCCTGCTAGTGCCAACACCATATGACGACTGTCCTTAACACCATGTCCACACCAGACTGCAATGGTCCCGCTTTTGTCTTAGACAACCCAACAAATTTGTGTGTAGATGAACGGTTTGGTCACGTGTGTCATGGTGCGGTAGGGGGTGAGGACCAAAGCGCAGGATGGGCACGCTTTTGCTGCGACGTAAAGATTTAAGCTCAAAGGAGGCGCCAACAGAGGCGTACTTAAACAAAAGAGAATATTTATAAATGAACCAAAAACAACCAGGGAAGGGTTAAACAGAAAGGGGATCTGTTCCGAGCCTTCACGGTTTTGGGGGCTTTTAGTTTTCTCTTGTTTTTTCTTCCTCATTTATTTATTTATTTTCTACACGCCCGGTTTGCCTTCTTTTTCCTTTCCTTTCCTTTCCTTTCCTTTCCTTTCCTTTCTGCTAATACCGTACCGTCTACCCCTCTACAAAGGTGTAGCGGAGGTGTTTGTGTGGTGGGTGCTTATATGGCTGGCACCTCAGGTGCAGCTTGTTGGATTGATCAGCCCGGGGGGCATTCTGGAGGTTGGAGTTCCAGGCTGTAGTCCCCCCAGAACGGCACCGCCGCTGCCGCCCTCTGCTGGCTGCAGGCAGCACCGCCCGGACCCTAACAACCCTAGGCAACTAAACTAGAGCATAGAAAGACAAAAATAAATAGTTGCAGGTGACGTGGCGGTGTTTAAAATGGTCGAATGTCACCAGCGGGTACAGTTTTAGAGATTCCTGTAATAAGTTCTGACTCACTGGTACACTGCAGCTGAAGTCCCTATGGTCCCTATGTAGCCAGCCTTCAACTAAACTGCCCCCTGTTTGGTATGTGTGTATATACATGAGCGAAAGTGTTATATAACAGCTGAACAGCCCTTTACAGAAGCTGACTTTATCATTGCTCCTGGAGTTATTCTCTGACAAATATGTTACAATTATGATGCAAATAAAGCTTATTAATACAATACATTCAGCAGCCACGCCTGGAACACCTTAAATTACTGAGCCTATAATTCAACTTCTGTCATCACTAGAGCTACTGACTGGAACAGAACTCTGGAGTGGTGAAGCTTAGAGAATAGAAGAACAACACACACCATCTGCTGTCTACCCTAAAGTGAGTACGAGAGGAGGAGGAGGAGGAGGAGAAGGAGGAGGAGGAGAAGGAAATCAGTTTAAATACACACTGGGAAATAAAGAGGGGACAGTTATGAGTGAGGCCAAATGTACACCCCATAATGTTAGGTTTAATTTCCTCACCTAAGGTCCTGGGTGACGGGCTAGCGCATTAGCACTGCAGAAAGCTAATGCGGCAGGTACGGCCTAAGTGCAG
>JAMWET010004705.1:35000-42410 GCA_024036415.1 Prochilodus magdalenae
AACATGCCCAGTTTGTACACATCTATCCAGGGGTTGGGCAATGAAACTGAAACACTGGTTTTTAGACCACATATCATTTATTAGTATGGTGTAGGGCCTCCTTTTGCGGCCAATACAGCGGTCAGTTGGTCTTGGGAATGACATATACTGCGTCCTGCACAGTGGTCAGAGGGAGGTTTAAGCCATTCTTCTTGCAGGATAGTGGGCCAGGTCACTACGTGATGCTGGTGGAGGTTTCGTCCTTCTGGTGGTAGTATGCTGACATTACCTGGATACCGTGGCTCTTGATACATCACAAAGACTTGCTGTCTTGGACACAGATGCGCCAGCAAGACGTGCTCCAACAATGTGTCCTCTTTTGAACTCTGGTATGTCTCCCATAATGTGTGTGTGCATTGCAGTTATTTTTGAGCAGAACTGTGCTCTTACCTGCTACCCTTTTGAACCTTCACACTCTGCTCCTTACTGGTGCAATGTGCAGTTAATGAAGGATTGGCCACCAGGCTGGTCCATTTAGCATGAAGACCTCCCACCCTAAAATTGACATGTGGTGTTTCAGTTTCATTGTCCAACCCCTGTATATATTGTTTTATATGAATATTCTTTTTTATGCTGTTTATATCCAATATTGTTATTATTATGGATATTTGAGAGGGCTTCAGAAGGTGGGCTTCACTAAAGTTTACTGTGAATGGTGTGTAAAAAAAAGAAAAGTGCTGATAGGAGGGCAAGCAACCAGAGTAAAAACATACCATGTTACTCATAAAGCCTTATATTTCTTTAAAATAGAAAATAATTCATTTGTCCAAAGGCCCAAACACTGCAAAGGAGGTAATTGTTGCCCATATGGCAACACTATGCACTAATGCGGTTAGCTCTCCTATCTATGCTGAGTGTTTACGGTAATGGGCTCTAATTAGTGGACTGCACTTAGGCTCGTAACCTGCCGCATTAGCTTTCTGCAGTGCTTAATGCGCTAGCCCGTCACCCAGGACCTTAGGTGAGGGAAATTAAACCTAACATTACGGGGGTGTACATTTGGCCTCAGCTCATAACTGTCCCTCTTTATTTCCCAGTGTGTAGTTAAACTGATTTCCTTCTCCTCCTCCTCCTTCTCCTCCGCCTACTCCTCCTCCTCTCGTACTCACTTTAGGGTAACAGCAGATGGTGTGTGTTGTTTCTTCTATTCTCTAAGCTTCACCACTCCAGAGTTCTGTTTCCAGTCAGTAGCTCTAGTGATGACAGAAGTTGAATTATAGGCTCGTAATTTAAGGTGTTCCAGGCGTGGCTGCTGAATGTATTTGTATTAATAGAGCTTTATTTGCATCATAATTGTAACATATTTGTCAGAGATACTCCAGGAGCAATGATAAAAAAAAAGGTCAGCTTCTGTAAGGGCTGTTCGCTGTTATATAAACACTTTCGCTCATGTATATACACCATACCAAACAGGGGGCAGTTTAGTTGAAGGCTGGCTACATAGGGACCATAGGACTTTTTTTTCAGCTGCAGTGGTACCAGTTGAGTCGGAACTTATACAGGAATTCTCTAAAACTTACCCGCTGGTGACATTCGACCATTTTAAAACACCGCCACGTCACCTGCAACTATTTATTTTTTGTCTTTCTATGCTCTAGTTAGAATGCCTAGGGTTGTTAGGGTCCGGGCGGTGCTGCACTGCAGCCAGCAGAGGGGCGGCAGCGGCGGTGCCGGTTCTGGGGGGACTACAGCCTGGAACTCCACTCCAGAATGCCCCCCACGGGCTGATCAATCCAACAAGCTGCACCTGAGGTGCCCAGCCATAATAAGCACCCACCACACAAACCACCTCCGCTACACCTTTGTAGAGGGGTAGACGGTACGGTATTAGCAGAAAGGAAAGGAGAAGGAAAGGAAAGGAAAGGAAGGAAAAAGAAGGCAAACCGGGCGTGTAGAAAATAAATAAATAAATGAGGAAGAAAAAACAAGAGAAAACTAAAAGCCCCCAAAACCGTGAAGGCTCGGACCAGATCCCCTTTCTGTTTAACCCTTCCCTGGTTGTTTTTGGTTCATTTATAAATATTCTCTTTTGTTTAAGTGCGCCTTCTGTTGGCGCCTCCTATTGAGCTTAATCTTTACGTCGCAGCCAAAAGCGTGCCCATCCTGCGCTTTGGTCCTCACCCCCTACCGCACCATGACACACGTGACCAAACCGTTCATCTACACACAAATTTGTTGGGTTGTCTAAGACAAAAGCGGGACCATTGCAGTCTGGTGTGGACATGGTGTTAAGGACAGTCGTCATATGGTGTTGGCACTAGCAGGATGACTCATAGAGGACATCACGGCTCGCTGAATGTCTGCAACTGTGGCTGCTGGGTAAGTCAGGTACAGGGATCGGCCCATCCTAGCTAACTTCACATTAAACTTGAATCATTCACATGTCTCACGATGTCAAACCTACCCACCAAGTTTCATTCCTGCCATTTGATTCTTTCTGGGTGCAGCTGTTTGTGTAACGGCTCTATTGATGATGAGTGTAACATATTAAATAATGGTAAGGTTACATTGTACTGACGTAGAAGCCCATTATATTAAAAATGATGGAGAATTGTCGCCATTTACTCCCAATGTCTACAGCATCATTTAGCCATATCTGTGGTTAATATACATTTCATTCTTGATTACAGTACAAAAGTACAGCTCCTGTAACTGAGAGCTGTGTAGCAGTAATGAACAGCTCACTCGGATATGTAATACTCTCTCATGTCTGCAGCAACACAAGTCTCCTTAATAGAAACTGGTCATCAGAATAGTAGTAGTCTAAAATAACTCACAGCACTGCTCTTTAGATAATAGACGTAATACATTATAACACTGGGAACAACAGCAACAGATATGATACGCTCAGATAGCCTTTAACCCATGACTGTATACACTCGCACTCCTCCAACATTCCCCCAGCAGTTTCCTCTAAGCAGCTGGCTACCACCCTGAACTGATGCCCCACAAAGCAGGAGAAGCTCTAAGCAGATAGCAAAGTGGCCGTTTCCTCAGTTTGTGTTGTCCTTACTTACTGGAGCCATTCATGAAAAGAGCACAGGGTCCCACAGAAGTGGAGGAGTTTGGGTGGAAAAGTCTGATTTCCTCTATAGATAGTGCCCACCCATCTGCTGAAGACACTGTGTGGAAATCAAAAGGCACACCTGCACCATATGCTTTGGGACTGCTCTTTTATCTACAGGTTATATATCTTAATATCAATATAATGTTATTATATGTATTGGAAGGGGAGATACATAAAGCCCTACAAGACATTCCTAATGTGAAAAAACCCCTAGAGAGAAAAAACCATATATCTGGGATATACAGCACAGGAAATGGTGGGAAAAGATCAATATTTAGTGAACACACTGCTGGCGGCTGGAAGAAAGCGCCTGCTACTTTTAGTTAGAGGGCTCTAATGCTGGGCAGTGTCGTTCACTTCACTGGCATAGGTATTGCTTATATAGCTGTAGATTTGCTTAAGGCCCTGGGTGGGAGGAGTCCTAAGGGTCATTATGTCTGTACAGTGTCATTCATAAAACATGTATTTCATATTATTATGTTTTTTTAAATGTGTGGGTCAGTGCTTCGGCCTGTACCGTCATGTCCATGTGCTGGTGTCCGTATATAACACATTGTTGCAACAACACACCGGCCAGACCTTGTCTCGATGTCTGGGGCAACCAGCAGGTAGTGCTACTTGAGCTAACTGTCCCCCTGGGAAGATCGGATGGAGGAAACGAAGAGCGGAAGAAGGCCAAGTAACGGTGGCGGAGTGTCTGAGGAATGGGGGGACATAGGCCGCTGTGAGTCAATTGAAGTGGGGCTGCAGGGGCTTTCCAGGCCAGTCTCTACATTCGGGTCCCTGGGACTCCTAGGGATCTGCGGACTGCACAGACGAAAGAGCCGTGAAGACCATCATGGAACGGCAGGGGGGGGGGGGGGGGGGGGGGGGGGGGGGGGGGGGGGGGGGGGAGGGGGGGGGGGGGGAGGGAAGGGGCTGAGGGGGGGGGGGGGGGGGGGGGGGGGGGAAGGCTTTCACGTTGGCTGTGGTTAAGGGAGGGGGGTGCGTGGCATAGTGCGCTACCTCGGACACAAGTCGGGGCCTGATCACCCCCGGCTGGGTCTCCCGGGTGAGGGTGTCTGATGTAAGACCCGAAACGCCCAGCGACCCCCGGTTACATCACTGAAGATGTGTCCAGTTTGCACACGGTGTATTTTGAACTGAGTATTGTGTTTCATATTATACATGTTTACAGTTTTTCTTAATTGTTCACACCACACATTTTTCTTAAAGCATACCTCATTACTCTCAAAAACTCTACACACAAATCAAAAACACACACACGTGGGCAAAACCCCTCAACTCTCCTGCAAAATGAAACTTTACATTCAAAAACTATGTTTCTACCTCTTCTTAAAGTGGTGTTTTGGTTTTTAGATGACGGACACACAAACCCAGCATATGAATAGACATTTATAAGAACCAGCTGAACACTGATGTGCTCAATGTAAAAACACTAGTGATGGATGGGAAAACACTTCATCTCCACTCATCATACTCACACTTACTACAGACAGTACATACATGAGTCGTGTTTGTAAACCATTGTAGAATATTGTTTTCATACTCAGAACACACAAACACTCGGTAACTAATATATTTTTATTTTTTGCCACAAAACAATATACAGTGGGTACATCCCCAACCAACAGAAAGCTGCACACACAGTGGTCTACATACAAAAACAACAGAAGAATTTACTGTACACACGTTACAGTTTTAAAAAAAAACAACTTTGCTGCATCCTCTCTCCTGTTTCAGTCTGGCCACAGCCCTCATCACCTCACCGCCATTCCTCGCCCTTGTCCTCATGCCTCGTTCCTCCCCGTCCTACTCTACTCCTCTTACTCTCACTCCTCTGGCTCTGGGCTTTGCCTCTGTTTCCAATGTTGGCATCCATTTCTCCAAAACAGAAGAGCTCACCTGTTGCCCTGTTATGCTAAAGCTCTGATTGCTAATTGTAACCTGTGTGACGTGTGTTAGCTCATGTGATTGAGTCAGTGTGCATAGTAGGGGAAGGGAAAACTTTAGAATTTTGAATATCAGTGTGTTCCTTATGAAAATTGTGTGTGTGTTTTGGAACAAGTGTGTTTTAGAGAACATGCAGTTTGAGTGTAAAGCAGGAATTGTGCTTGTAGTTTGGCAGAATTGGTTCAGGGGGGTTGGTGCATGAGTTACATGTTGTGGTTATTGTGTCTCTAGTACCAGTATTTGTGTGTAAACAATTTAGAAAAACTGTAATTTACTGACAAAATCTAAACCTGTATAATGAAGTGTTTTACAAATGTGTGAGTCAGTGCTTCGGCATGTACCGTCATGTCCATGTGTTGTTGTCGGTATTAAAACCAAATTCTATGGACCGTTTCCATCAGCAGGCATTAATTAATTTAGTGCAATGCTTGCTAAGAGTTAACCGAAAGACGCAACTGTGTTCCAGTCATTTTTTAAAGTTGATTTAATTCCACGTTTCAGTCTTTCACGATGACATTGTGCATATGTGAAGTACGTATGTGAAGCAAACCAAATGCAACACGTTTTACTGCACTGACTTTTTATTCCAGAATTCCAAAATTCTCAAAAATTTTCCCAAATTTTTCAAATTCCCTAAAACGCTTGATTAATTCCGTCCCTGAAATGTAAACAAGTCATTCGGAGTGGTGTTAATTAGGTGTAGAGAAACTTTCTGAACTCTTTCCGGAAAAATAAGCTGGCTCTGGTATCTGGGGACCTGTTTAAACGGCCTGCATGTACCTCTCTGCCATAAGGTCTTTTGAAAATGCATTTGAGTCCAAAGCTTGTCTCAAAAACTCTTTCAAAGCAACGCCTCTGGCGTCAGGCAGCGTATTCATTTCACCTAATAACTTTCTGTGAGGGAGCTTTTAGAGGCATTAATCTCTTTAGATGCCTGGTTCCATCACCTGGCACTCTGCAAGTTTTTCTCTAGAACAAAGCAACTTCACATCAAAACCTCCCTGAATGACTTTGTTAACATCTCTACTATTTATGATGCAGGAACTTTCGGCTGAAAATGGCTAATGCTTTAGGAAACACGGGCCTTCGAAATGATTCATTTTGGCTGCCTCGCTACAAGTTCTACATTGAGTCTATGATTAGAAAGCGCAGTGCTCCGCAGGTAGCCCGCAGCACGTGCACGTTGTCAACTGTAAAAAGTAATTAGCCTTTTTCACAATAATGCAGCTCAAACAGAGACCCAGGGCACACTCACTCCACTCCGTTTTTCCTGAGCAAATTAGCCCTATTACGGCGAGATATGCTAATTATTAGTGTTCATCAGGACTCTTAGAACTGATTTGGTAATTGGCCCCAAAGCTTAATCGATGCTTAATTGAAGGTGGCCAAGTGATGATGGCTGACTGCCTGGTGTTCTGTAATGGGAGGATTGCCATGCTAAAGTGTTACCCAAAAAACATGCATGCTGCATACATGGGCCTTTTTCACATAGGTCAGTAAGGTTATGCCTTATAATGCGCTAATACGCTTCGTACTGTACAGCCACTAATATGATCCTGTGTAGTTTTTAAGGAATGTTTATTTGGCCCAATTGTTTATAGACTAGCTAGAACCTGTGATGCACTTCTATGCAGATTATTGATTAATGTAGATTGTTTGGGGGAGAGTGTGATCAATCATGTATGACGCGTGTTTATCGGACATTTACGGTAATACGGAACAAAGCGCATTCCGTATTACAACTTTTGAGTCCGGTGTGGGGGGTGTGGGGGGGTTTGAAAGAGATTATGGTCATTTATGGGTGTGACAAACGTGACAGACATTTACGGAAATACGGAAACAAATTTACGCACATTTACAGAAATACAGAAGAACAAAATTTACCACACGATTTACGAAAATACGGAACAAAATTTACGCACATTTACAGAAATACGGAAACAAATTTACGAAAACATTTACAGAAATCTGGAAACAAATTACCACATTTACAGAAAATACAGAAATACGGAACAACATTTACAGAAAACGCACATTTACAGAAATACGGAACAAATTACGCACACATTTACAGAAATCAGAACAAATTAACACATTTACAGAAATACGGACAAATTTACAAGTACAGAAATACGGAACAAATTAAGAAAGTCGCACATTTACAGAAATTCAGAACAAATTAACGCACATTTACAGAAACTCAGAACAAATATAACGACATTTTACGAAATACGAACAATTTACCGCACTTTTACAGAAACTACGACAAATTTACGCACATTTACGAATTCAGAAACATTAACCACATTTACGAAATTCAGAACAAATTAACTCACATTTACAGAAATACG
>JAMWET010004706.1:0-35000 GCA_024036415.1 Prochilodus magdalenae
GAAGGTCTGGCGACGTAGCCGTGATGTTTTTTTTTTTTTTTTGACTTGTAAACAAATAAAAAAAAAGAAGACTTTTGATGTACCTGAAGCTGCTGTGAAATCAAACTGAAGACTTTTAAACACTTTTTGCATCTTGCGAGCGAGGGAACTATTCATTGGCTTAGTACGTTTTTTTATTTGGAGCTCTTTCACTGAGTTTGGAATATGCCACAGTTCTAGGTGATTTGTACACTCCAGTGGGCGACAACAACGAAAAAAAAGGGAAGAAATTATAAAAAATGGGGTATTTAACTCCTGTAAGGGCAAACAGGCAGTTTTTGCTTCTTGTCCCATCATGGCTGAAATGCTGCTCTGGTATGGAGTGCCAGGCCAGCGGAAGAAAAAAAACTGTACACCAAGTCCCAGACAGATTGGTTATCTAGAAGATGTTCAAAAGTGGTAACTTGAAACCCCTCAGTTGTGTGGTAACTTGAAACTTCACTTAAACACGCACCCTGAGCAGTTATGGTTTGGTTAATGTCAGGTGTTTTGGGAGGGGGGGGGGTGTGCACTGGTTAGCATGCAATTTTTTTTTCATTTTTTTTTTTTTTTTTTTCCTTTTTTTTTGTTTCTTTTTTTTTTTTTTTTTTCCTTTGTATATTTGTTAATCTTTTTGTTTTAAGTGTTAATTTTTCCCTTGACCAGTGTAACAGTACAATTTACAAGGTAAACTTGCATCATCAAGGTTTATGAATATAGAAGAATTTTAAGAAAGTTTTTTTTTGTTGTTGTTTTCTACCAATGTAGTAAATAGTCTGTTTGTGTGGCTTTAGCTGTTTACGTTTGAAGCTGCGTGTTTTGGGTTTGTGTTTGTCTGAAGAGCCTGTGTTCAAAGGCCCATCTCTTATTGGACTTTGTTTTGTCCCCACAGGGTGGCAGCAGAGCCCCATTTAAAAGGTTTTCACAGTAACAGGGTAACTGAGGTGAGTGTGCGAAAAATATATAAGGGTTTGAAAATAGGCTAAAGCCCAACATTGGTCAATCCTATCTTGAAAATGATGGCAGAGACATTTCCTGGTATTAAGCGCAATTTCATCATCACAACCCATGCCTTTTTTATTGACAGTTATTGTTTCCTGCCATCCCTTGATTAGAAGTATAGTTATTTTACTGCCTCTAAAACGACTACGCTTTGATCAGATCACATCAGCATACACTAGAGTTATTTAACCAGTGATATTCTTCACCTCCTCTTTTAGTCCTACAGATCTTTTGAGCTAAGCCACCAGCCATCTTAGACCCAACCAGCAGCGAACCCTTTCTCACGAAATCTTATTTAGCACATAAATGCATAATGTGTTTGAATTTGCAATAGCTTTCGTTATTACACTGTTTTAAAATCACTAGTATGTTACACACCGGTGAGAAGGGTGTAAATCCCAGCACTGTTTTCCTCATTGTAAAAGACGGTTGAGAGATGTTCAACAAGTGCAGACTTGCATGTCAGGGTCACGGTTTTTAAAATGCCCAACAGTGTCCTTTTGAAGAGGGTAGGTAGCACGATAAATTTGCCCTTATTCAGAAGAAGCAGCGCTTTGATTATGGGCTGTGAAATGTTTCCAAGACAACCCAATAGTTATCGAGTGTCTAGAACACCAGGAGTGATTTGGAAAATGTCCATGTCAGGAACCTGGTGTTATAATCAGGAGGCCCCATAGCAGGACTTGGTCTCTAGTGTACACCAAAGGCAAAGTTTATACAGCCCTAAATCAAATTTTCTTGCAGTTATCGGAATATTCAAGTTGTCATGTAAAAAGTATTCTCGGATTTTCTCAGAATGGGATTAAAGGCTAGAAATCCAGTAAAGGGAAACAATAGTTTAAAGAGGCAGACAATCCAAGCTTGAATTTGAGGTGTGTTCATGGGGAGGAGAACGCTGTGATATTATTCCATGTCCCCCTTTTATAATACATGGTCCTTACAAGTACATGGGCAGTTTAACAGTCTGGACAGGGCCCCGTAACATTAAAAGTGTCATGTTCAGTACAAAGTTAATAAAGATGTGGAGCCAGTTTCTACTGGCAGCCACACGTGTCCATGCCACCATGTTTTCGTCACAGATTAGGTGCTGATGCTTCGGGACCATGGTTTCTGTTTTTTCCACCACACTTTTTTTTTTCCGTTGATGAAGGTTAATCTCAGTGCATCTGTGTGGCATCTGACGTGTATTTTTTCGCACACATCTATGCCTACGTATTGGTGTGTTTCGTCTGTTTGGTAGTTGAAAAAGTTTCACTGCTTGAATTGGAAGTATGTATCAGACATCTGCAGGGTCAAAGTGCTAAATAAGCTCACCAGTACGATCCCCCTTCTTAACAGATTACATAGTGGTGGCTTTTGTTTGTTTGGGGGGCTGATTAATTTATTCTTATGTTAAAGGCTTGTCAATATATTCTTGAGCTAGAGCCCTAGATTGTGTGTGGCACACTGCCTGGGCTGAACAAAATGGTTTTGCACATTTTTGGACCCCCCCTTTTTTGTGGTATTAGGCGTGCCCCACTGTGTTGTTTGTTGGGTCAACAACTGTATACTGCCATCAACGTCCTTTATTTCCATCTAAAGTGTTTTTATGGCTCAAAAAAAAAAAAAAAAAAAATCTTGCACTGACAAATGGGAGAGACAAACCACTGTGTTGTAAGTCTTTGCCAGCACACCTCTGAGATTCTCCTTGGGGTCAAGAATCAGTGGTGGCCAATTTGTGGTGACAGTATACTCATCCTCAAAAAAAGAATAGGTACACAAATAGCTGCACCCAGAAAAAAAAATCAATCTGACAGGAATAAAACTTGGTTGGGTTGGTTTGACACTGTGAGACGTGCTAATGATTCAGAAGTTTGCACTTTGGCCTGTGCATGTGACTAAAGCTAGGACAGGTCTTTTTCCTGTCATCCTGTTAGTGGCAAGCACTGGCGACCGTTACGAACGACTGCCTTTTTAACATGAATGTCACCTTTGCTAAAGGAGAGGGGGGGCCTTATGTAAAGGCTATGGGCCCGATCTTACCTGATGCCTGATGATTGCAAGCCTACGTACGCTCAGATCGTTACGACGACTGTCCTTAACACCACGTCAGCGCCCGCCTAAGATTGGAAGATTACCATTCTCTGGGGCCGAGTGTTTAACTAGGAAGTATAAAGGTTCCCAGCACAGTGCTGGAAATGCCAAGTTCCACTTCAGTATACTACAAAATGATGGTTCCTCATGGGTTCTTTAGTAACAACAATGATTCTATATCGAACTATTGTCTCTGCTAAAGAACCCTAGAAGAACCATCTGGTCTAAGAGGGTAAACCTGCTGAGGACGGACTTGGAAACAATTATTTTGGTGGTTTCCACTAAAACAAGATTTCCAAGTATTAGAAAACCTTACTATTATTACTTCTGTACAAGATTTTTATTTACCAAGGATTTGTTTACCATTGGCTCCCTGTCCTCCTAGCCGTTATCCTATCTTTCCAAGCGAGCTCCTGTGTTTTGAGAGATGTTTTGAGTCTGCACTCAGGGTGGTCTGACAAAACAGCAGCGCTCTGCCCTTCTGCAGACACAGCGTGTTCACCAGAGACAATGAAACTACATTGAGATCATAAAACATTGATCGCTCTAATCACATTTCTGGGCCCAGATCTTGTAAGACGGGCAGACGGACATGGTGCACTGTCTCTTCAGGGGAAGACAGACGAGTTTGAGGCTGAATCTTCGAGAGGCTCTCCACGAGGGATGCTTTAAGAGGTTAATTGCTCATTATCAAAATCATTCCTGCCTATGGCTGTCTTGGTGCGCTGTTGGCTGCCATTACTGACCTCTGGCAGGGACCGTACAGACCCCTTATTAACTGCCTGAGGCTGATCTCCATTTCTAGGCCTGTCCAGGATTATATGACAAGAAGTGGACGGTCGGAATACTATGAGAGGGCAATGTAAGGCTGAAGCGGAGCTTCACTGAGGACTGAAGCGCCTGGAAAGTATTTTAGCACAGCATATGGATGCAGAAGACTCCCGGTTGTTTGATTTTCATACCTGAGCTTGATGAATATCTTATTTCCTACAAACCTGCGCTCAAAATCACACATACACATCTCCTTTACAAACACTGGCCCATGTTTACCTGATACAGATGGCGTAGGACTACATGCACTCAGACCACTTAACACTACGTCAGTGTTGCCAAATGGTGACGGTTTATGTAAGAGGCTATGGGGCATTTTTACCTGATATACAGGGGTTGGACAATGAAACTGAAACACCTGGTTTTAGACCACAATCATTTATTAGTATGGTGTAGGGCCTCCTTTTGCGGCCAATACAGCGTCATTTGGGCAGCCGTGGTTTTATGTTTTTTGGATATAAACAGTTAATCCTGTTGGATGTGGTTCGTCCTTCTTGGTGGTATGCTGACATTACCCTGAATACCGTGGCTCTTGATACATCACAAAGACTTGCTGTCTTGGTCACAGATGCGCCAGCAAGACGTGCACCAACAATCTGTCCTCTTTTGAACTCTGGTATGTCACCCATAATGTTGTGTGCATTGCAATACTTACCTGCTAATTGAACCTTCACACTCTGCTCTTACTGGTGCAATGTGCAATTAATGAAGATTGGCCACCAGGCTGGTCCAATTTAGCCATGAGCTCTCCCACACTAAAATGACAGGTGTTTCAGTTTCATTGTCCAACCCCTGTAGATGATGCAACACTACATGTACTCAGACTGTTAAGAGTCATTGATGAATTTCGAATTTCTGTTTCCTACAAACCTGAGCTCAAAATCACACGTCTACTTTTAAAACACTGGCCCGTGTTTATCAAGCACTGCTCAAGTAAGAGGTCCTGGAATCTTATTTAGTGTCAGATAAAAACCATATACTGATCCTAGATCAGTGTTATTACATAACATGGGCCATGGTTCTTTGGAGAGCCATCCACTGCCAAGTTCATCAAGGAAACTAGCTAACCAGAAGAAGCACTTCTGCTCAAAGTGTGTAGAACCAGGTGTGCACCAGCTTGTTTGAGGTGAAAACCTGCAGCCACACAGGCTCTTTGTGGATACAGGACGACCCTGTTCTATGGTACTGCTGCCGAGAAGGCTTTGTGGCACCCTTGGTGGTTCAGCATTCTTTGATGAGGATCAGCCAGAGGTTTTCTTAAGTTTGGTAGCTCTTGACAGGTGGGAGCACTCCTCGTGTACTGGTGTGCACCAAATAACAGACCTGAAAATCTCATCCAGTGAACCATAGTTTAATTTGCCATACCACACAAGGACCATTTATGCATTTTGCTGACATGCCTATCTGGAGCAACTGACAGTTGAATCAGAGTATGTACCATTAGAAGTCTGCCCAAGGACTCATATTGGTATAGCACAGTGCAGGGGAAAATGAACCCTTGGCTGTTGTGTGGAGGGTAACGGTTTTACGTGCTACACTGTATGAACTGTGAGCATGCTCATCTTGAAAGTTTAAGGTGGTTGTAGCTTGCCTCCTGCAGATGGCGCTGCACGAGGATGATGGGGCTATAAATACCTGCAGTGTGAGTGCCAGGATTCATAGGTTGAGATAAGGTGCTACAGTGCAGGGAATGTGTTATTCCATGTGTGCCAAATGGCTTCAAAGCAGATGTTAATGATTGGCTAAAAGGAGGCACTGTATTTGGGCATGCTAAAGATCATAGTGTGAAGGACATAGCTGAATCTGCAGGTGTATTAGGTGCACTTCAGTCAGAGGTGACAAATTTTTTGTCCAGTGAGCTTATAACAGACTACAATGCCAATATATAGGTTATTTACACTTGACGTTAAAGGAATAGTTGCCCCCAGAAGGAAGTGTCAGATTGCAGTGCTATTTGGGATGAAGATAAAAGTTACCAGAAACAATAAATGAACAATTCAGACGGATAAAGGAAATAATTATTAAACTACATATACAGATGTAGTGTCTCTCAGTATCAGAGACGCAACATGCCATATGTCTTGGCATGTAGTGGAGTTGTAGAGGATCCTAATGGTCACCTGCGTAATCTATGCAGCTTGAATGTTCTCACATTGTTCCTGCAGCTTGCAACCATCTGCCAATAGTGCTGCCACTACTCATGGAGGCCATCACTGCTCTCTACTTGTCCGCCGTTATGGCTGTTGGGGCACTTTGTGTATGTCAGATAATCCATTGGTTCTCTCTCAGTTCTCTCTCTGGTTTATGTAGGTTTCCCAGATACTTCATGTTGCTGGTGCCTGCTGTCTTCTATCTACAGCCTGAACAGCATGCTACAGTAGTATCAGCACGACCAGTATGGTGTACAGTATGTTGATAAGAGCATCCCGCTTTTCGTCTTGGGAATGACATATACTATACGACCCCTCTCCACAACTCCTCCATCTGCTTAAAGCAATTCTTCTTGCTCAGAGGCCAAAACTTTACGTTCCAAAGCTGCTACAAACACAACCTTCTTGGTGGTATATAGTCATTTACAGCGATAACCGCCGTCTCTTGATACGCCACAAGACTTGTGTCATTGCTACCCACCAGATGCGCCAGCAAGTCGGACTATTCCTTCTGAGTGCAGCTATTTTTTATCATATATAAATATATATGTATGTATGTATGTATGTATATATATATATCGTCACTGTCCAATGAAAAACATGTATCTCCACTTTTGTCCATTTTTACCTTTATGCATCATTTGAACACATCAGCTGCTGTTTACGCTGAGTGAGAATCTCATGATGAATGGACCAATCGAAGTGGCCCAAAACTGTTCAAAAAGACGTCTGGTTCCATTGACTCGCATTAAAGTTAAATGAGGTTTTATCTCCTCTTTGACGAGTTGTTAAGTTTTATTATATCATTGGATATATATATATATGTTTGAATTTATTAGGAATATAAATGGCCCAAAGATATATATAAAAAGTATATATCCATTGACGTACATATGAATTAAAGTGTATGTTAGTCGCTCTACAATGAAAGTTGTATCTCCATTTTGAGGATACTTGTATATATCTTTACATATATATGATATATATATATATTAGTACAACTTTATGCCCTGTAGTCTTATGTATCTGAGGTCGCTCTTGCTGAGAGAGCGGTGTCATGACACCGGGGCCTGGGGAGTTCGGAGTAATCAGGATGATTCAGTTCCTGCCTACGGCTCTGTTTTTGTATCGAATATCATCAAATTCAATTTTGCTGTGTGACACAAACTAGGACGGGAGCCAGCAGATTGTGCATCCTGTGTTGTTAGCGTTTTCCGCTCATGCTAACCAGCTGATATATTTATTGCTTAGTGCGCTGTGCTGTGTCTCGTCTCCTGCGGAGCAACTGTCTTTGCTGATCTTAAAGACTGAATCCAGTTTCATTAAGAATCCTGACAGCTTGGAGTCATCCTAGGAGAATAGATGCAGATGTTCGAGGAGCCTGAGTCAGTAGACTGGAAGGAGGATATTTGAGTTTTGCCAAGTAATTCCTCTCGTGTTGGTCGTGACTGCTGTAGGAAGGCTAGAGGTGAATTAATCATTTGTGTGACACCGTTTCAAGTTGTTCTTGGCCTTTCTCCTTTATGTTATCACAGGAAGACAGGATTACAGTGGAAGGCGAGTTTTACTGAGCATGGTTTACACCAATCTGCCATAACATTAAAACCACCTCCTTGTTTCTACAGTCATTGCCATTTTATCAGCTCCACTGACCATATAGGAGCACATTGCAGTTCTACAATTACAGACTATAGTCCATGTTTCGCTGTATACTTTGTTACCCTGTTCTTCAGTGGTCAGGACCCCCACAGGACCACCACAGAGAAGGTATTATGTGGGTGGTGGATCATTCTCAGCACTGCTGTGACACTGACGTGGTGGTGGTGTGTTAGTTTGTGTTGTGCTGGTGAGAGTGGATCAGACATAGCAGTGCTGTCGGACACCTCAGTGTCACTGCCGGATTGGGAATCGTCCACCAACCAAAAACTATCCAGTGGGCGGCATCCTGTGTCCACTGATGAAGGACTAGAGGATGACCAGTGCAGCAGCAGTTGAGGAACGTCTCTGACTGTACATCTACAAGGTGGACACAGTGTTTAACTGACGCAGCACTGGAGTGTCTGATCCACACCAGCACAACACACTCTTAACCCACCACCATGTTAGTGTCACTGCGGTGCTGGAAGTGACCCCTTTACCCATATAATGCCTGGTCTGTGGTGGTCCTGTGGGGTCACTGACGAACAGGATAACAAATTAGGCAGAGAAACTGATGGTTGGAGCTGATAAAGTGGACAATGCGTGTTTATTCAATTTCCAATCAAATCAGCTTTCTGCTCTTCATGCAACCTTCAGTGATGTTACGGTCTGGACTCTGGGGTGGTCAGTCCATTGTTCTGAGAACAGCAGCAGATTCACTGTTGGAATTTTGAAATTGAAATGTTCGTCTCTGTTTTCTACAGTAAGGGCTTTAGATTCAGGCCCATAGTGTTAAGTTGACTACCCATATATTAACTAGAAAAGAAATCGCGGACCTTTCCGTTCTATGAAGGTTCTTTTAACGTTCAAAAGCTTCTAACTGGTTTAGCAGTCTCTTCGTTGAACATGGATGGTTGTTTAGGAGGCTGCAAAGGGGTACGACATTGCTCCAGGTAAGCCCTGTGGCACTCCTCCCTCTTTTTTAACCCGTGCAGTTGCCCTGCCTTGACACGCTCGCTAACAAAGAGTTAACTCTGCGCGGGAGCCGAGGTTTTTTATACCAACGTCTTTCTGCCTCTCCCAACAGGAATCTCATTTCACTGCCTTACAAATAAGCAAATCAGCAGTTCCACCACCATGTAATTGCAGGAAGCAGCATTTAGAGAATGACCTTCACAGGCATTTCAGCGTGTTGCCTTTTCATAAATTTACTTTAAACGTATTCACGGCTCGCCACCCCGAGCCCAGCGGTGTCATGGGCAGAAGATGGGATGCATATATTACTGTAAAAGGCCAAGCTGGCAATTCAATTCTCCGGCTTGCAGTCAGTGTAAATATTAATGGGGCGTCCGCCTGTATTTCGACGCACGTTTAGAGCACTGAGAAGTTTCAAGAGGATCTCTTACTCGAGGGGTCCTTCAGACGATGCCTATATCAGCTGTGAAAGGTGTATGACCCAAGCAAATGGTATATATAAGTGGTAAATAATGGTGTATATAAGTGGTATATAATGGTGTATATAAGTGGTAAATAATGGTGTATATAAGTGGTATATAATGGTGTATATAAGCGGTATATAATGGTGTATATGTAAGTGGTATATAATGGTATATATAAGTGGTATATAATGGTGTATATAAGTGATATATAATGGTATATATACGTGGTATATAATGGTGTATATAAGTAATATATAATGGTGTATATAAGCGGTATATAATGGTGTATATGTAAGTGGTATATAATGGTGTATATAAGTGGTATATAATGGTGTATATAAGTAATATATAATGGTGTATATATAAGTGGTATATAATGGTGTATATAAGTGGTATATAATGGTGTATATATAAGTGGTATATAATGGTATATATAAATGGTATATAATGGTGTATATAAGCGGTATATAATGGTGTATATATAAGTGGTATATAATGGTGTATATAAATGGTATATAATGGTGTATATAAGCGGTAAATAATGGTGTATATAAGCGGTATATAATGGTGTATATATAAGTGGTATATAATGGTGTATATAAGCGGTATATAATGGTGTATATGTAAGTGGTATATAATGGTATATATAAATGGTAAATAATGGTGTATATAAGTGGTATATAATGGTGTATATGTAAGTGGTATATAATGGTGTATATGTAAGTGGTATATAATGGTATATATAAATGGTAAATAATGGTGTATATAAGTGGTATATAATGGTGTATATGTAAGTGGTATATAATGGTGTATATAAGTGGTATATAATGGTGTATATAAGTGGTATATAATGGTATATATAAGTGGTATATAATGGTGTATATGTAAGTGGTATATAATGGTGTATATAAGTGGTATATAATGGGATATATTAGTGGTATATAATGGTGTATATAAATGGTATATAATGGTGTATATGTAAGTGGTATATAATGGTGTATATAAATGGTATATAATGGTGTATATGTAAGTGGTATATAATGGTGTATATAAGTGGTATATAATGGTGTATATAAGTGGTATATAATGGTATATATAAATGGTATATAATGGTGTATATGTAAGTGGTATATAATGGTGTATATAAATGGTATATAATGGTGTATATGTAAGTGGTATATAATGGTGTATATAAATGGTATATAATGGTGTATATGTAAGTGGTATATAATGGTGTATATAAATGGTATATAATGGTGTATATGTAAGTGGTATATAATGGTGTATATAAGTGGTATATAATGGTGTATATAAGTGGTATATAATGGTGTATATAAGTGGTATATAATGGTGTATATATAAGTGGTATATATAAGTGGTATATAATGGTGTATATAAGTGGTATATAATGGTGTATATAAGTGGTATATAATGGTGTATATAAGCGGTATATAATGGTGTATATATATTTATAGTGGCCACGAATTAAACAGCTGTAATGGGTGAATCTGGCCTCTCTTGGTTTGGTCTGTCTGACTAGCCTTGTTTTTGTTGCTAGATTAGCGTAGTTAGCGCACCATATCATCCTCTGCCTGCTTGTGATTCTGATCGTACAGCGGCAGGGCAGATAAGTGGATTTATATGACTCTCGGCGGATTACTCCTGGAAACCTTTTTCCGAAATGAGCTTTCGTCCATTCCATCCAAGTCCGTTCGGTAATTGTGTTAATGCCGCCTATTTCATCTCTCTTTCTTTCTTATCCACCTTAGCCCCTCCCCTACGCGGACCCCTTGTGGAAATCAAATACAGTTAATGGACGGAAGTGATGTGTTACCGTTGTAATCAAATATTGATACGGAGTGCTACGGAGCAGCTGCCATAGAGGAAGTGGGTTTGATGGCAGGGTCTCACCATAGACAAGGTTGGTCACATACACCGGTTTCATGACTCAGGAGGCCTGGCAGCGGATCACATTTTCAATTTTACAATCCTTCACTACCCACAACGCATCTCCGGTTGCAACGCAAATGGCCAGGTATCCGGGCAGGATTGCTGCAGAGACCACAGGATTACATGCAGGGACACAGGAACAGAAAAAGAGATATATTAAAGGAAGGAAGGAGGTGGAGAAGAAGAATGTGCTGAGGGCTTAAGGGACATATGATTGAACAGAGCCGCTGTCTGTGTATGACGTATTGGAAAGGTTGATTTCAAAATGCATTCCACTGCGTGCTATTCATTAAGTGGAATGCACACGCTCCCATCCGAAATACTTTTCCTCGCGTTGCAATCCTGCTGAAATCCTAGGGGTGTAAAGGTGCTCCTTTTTTTTATTTATTTTTTATTTTTTAAAGGTTTTGATTCAGTTCAGTGTTCAGTAATAAAGCATACTGAAAAGTCACAACATGGCAAATGGGTCACTTGTAATCGAACCATACAGGCAATACCTCCACAAGCACCAACAACAGCTGTGGTCCAGATTGGCATGGACTGGACAAGTTTCTGGATGTAGGCCACACCAGTGTTCAGACACTCATCAATAAATTGCACAGTTGGGCCAGATTTGGTGGATGCCTTCCCTGGCCCAATTCTGAGTAGAGTTTCCTGTAGACTGGGATTTGTGCCACTGCTGGTAGACCCGTATGACCGTATGCTTCCATACACCTGCAGATTCAGCTACTTCCTTCACACTGTGGTCTCTGGCACGCCCAAATCCAATCACTGCTTTTAGCCATCTGCTTTGGAGCCATTTTCCACACATGGAACGAGACATTCCCTGCTCTGTACCACCTCTTCTCAATCTATGAATGCCATCACACACCCGTGGGTGTTTAAAGCCTCATCATCCTTGTGCAATGCCATCTGCAGGAGCATTAAGTTACCAGTCTAAGGGCATGTGAGTTAAGCTCTACTGGGCAGTGGAGTCTGGCTTCATGTCGTTGGCAGCCAGCAGAACTTTGTAGTTATAAGGACTACAGTCAATTGTCCTGTTCTTAAAGAGGTCACATAGTTGCTCCGGACCTTTCCCGTGGGCCAGGGCTGAGGGGGTGTGCCTGTGTCGGATCCAGTGTTATGAGATTTTTGGGTCTGTATGTCTGGTTCCCTGAAGGGTAGTAAGGCAATCGTTGGAAATGGCATGTGACCTTCTATTGATCTGTGGACTCTGGCTTTGTCTTTGGATTTTTAAAGTCACCTGTTGCAAAGCATCACCTTCTCCAGAGATTTTATTAATGATGTCACCAGCGATTAGTCAATGCTGACTAATTACATAAACCTATATTTGAAAGAATCAGGTCATGCAATCTCTAGCATAACATATAATACATGTGTCAGCAACAATATTGGCTTTATATTATTGACTGTACGTTTTAAATTAAGACAATATATTTTGCTTTATATTTTGCAGGTTATATCTTGTGTTATGGAGATCAATTAATAAACATCAGCAAAAAAAATGATACTTTAAAATACTATAACCTGATTTTCTAAAATGTAATAAATTCTGATGAATAAATTCAGACTTAATAAATGATCCATCAGACATTACAATCAAAACTTTGAAAATACAATGACCTAATTGTCAACCAGTGGCTTGTCTCTGCTTCTGTAATGGCAGTCCCTTCATTTTTGGAAATTTCAAATATGGGCTATGGTTTGCTGCAACACTTCAACTATGGAAATCTACAATAAAGATTTGATTGAGATTTTATTAGTGAACATTATGTATAAATCATTGTATCCTGTCATTCTGATATGACCATCAACTCTCTTTCTCTCTCTTTCTTTCATATGACTCAACCGCAGCTCATTCCAGCAGTGTCATCAGCTCCTTCCCCTCATCATGAGAGAGCATTAACACATTAACAATAAATAATGAGCAAATCCATTACAGTCTCTGCATATAGATAGCCTACTTAACAGTCCAGCGGTCGTTAGCATAACCTGCGGGAATTTTGGGTAATTACAGGCCCGTGCAAGATGCAATATGAGGGGGCAGCACCCCCCGATGAAATCAGTGTCCACGTACATGTCCGAACTCACCCATTCATCTTTCACTTACACACAGAGATGAAGCCAAAATAGTACTTTTACTATGGAGGTACAACACTTCGCCCAACACCTATTCACATAGGAACCAGAGTTAGTTGCTGTTGGGAAAGAAGACACAGGTCACCGGGAACAGTAAATGATGATACATTTAGACAGATATGATCAATATCTATTGAGCTACACATACAGAAGTCTGTCTCTCAGTATGGCACCGGGCCGCCATGTTTGCTAATGCAACATGACGTCTCAGCATGGAGTTGTAAAGGTTCCTAATGGAGTCCCATGCAGCTTGAACATTCTCACACAGTTCCTGCAGATTTTGTGATCCGGGTGAAGGTGCGGTGACACCGGGCCTTCCGGACATGTGATATGTGACAACAAATGGTTTCATCTTGGCGCTAACCACGCTACCTCCACACACAGATGGCCCGCTGCCATTCTGAGTCACTCCATGGCATGAAACCATTGCAGTCTTTGGGAATGTTGATGTGGCAGTTGCCGTAACAGTCTATATGCAGGTAGTCCTGGAAAGGTACTGTTAGTGCCAATGGTGCTGGCACTAACAGTATGAGTCATGGAGGCATCACTGCTCACTGAATGTCTGGAACCATGGCTGTCAGGTACAGTGATAAGGCCCATCCTTGCTTGCATCACGTGCGGATGAGTGTGGAACCTGAATCATACGTATCTCTCTTCATGTCTAACCTACCCACCAAGTTTCATTTCTGTTACTTGCTGTCCATTACCGACAGGATCGGTGAGTGTCCGAATGCTTTAAGAGCTGGACCCAGGACAGGGTGTCCGCCAAAGTCTGGCAGAATTGTTATCCTTAAAATTGAACAACTTCTAGAAGACTAAATATCATCTTCCATCGCTTTTGCCTTTCACGTCTTTCTGGCAGAACTCACCTTCAATTAAAGTTCAGTTCACAGGATGGATGGATGGATGGATGGATTGGATGGATGGATGGATGGATTGGATGGATGGATGGATGGAAATCCAAGGCATCCAGTAGCAGATATACAAACTATACAGAAGTAACAACAGAAGCACAAGAGAGTTGTACAGATAGAGACAGAGATGCAATATAAAGTATGAAAGTATAAAAATAGAGTCCATAGTGTCTGTATAAAGTATAAATGGAGGTAGTGGTAAACATTTGCTGAGCGAATTAAGAAGATGGCTGTTGTCAGGATACCCATTTATTCTCCTCTGGAATTTCCTGACATAATCCAGATTTCAGAGCTCCATAAAATGATGGCACGAAGCTGTCCTGGTACTCCCACCACCATGTTTCTTACACTAGAATGGGATGTTTGGTTACATACAATTAAGCCATTAACACATTGTTTTAGTAGAGTCGTTTGGCTTCGGGAATTTCTAATGTCCAAAGAAGCCTGAAGCAAGCCCACCAATCACGGCACAGCGATCACTTTGTTTTGAGCTTGTTTTGACCTCCTGGACAGAGCTTGGTCCTAGCTAACTAAAATGATAAGGACTTGGATGAATCAAACATGAATAGGATGATGTTGCCAGTTTAGACATAGGTTTAAGAATGTCACGAGTGACATCATATCCATATAAAATGAGGTAATATTTATATGGTGATGCATGCACAGAATTTATGCCTGTTATGATGCTTGTTTACTCCCATCACCCATTATGATAACAGAGAGTTGTCTCCCTTTAAAAGCCACAGCCATTTTTACGATGAGCCAAGACTGTGCCAGCTCCTGGCCTTGAGTCTTTCCTAAGATGCCCAAATTCGCTTTTGAGGTTGATCCCGTGCCAGCCACTGTCAGGGACCGGGCTGATCTCAGTAAACCAGCACTCAGCTAATTATCCAATCACTGGAAGCTGCTTGTAAAATCTGCGATAAATTAAACACTGAGGACATTTATGGTCTATCCATCAGGGGGCCTGTCTTTGCTGCCTAAAGCAGGTCCTACTCTAACACATCCATCTGCTGCTGTAATAGCAGAACAGTGACACTTGAATATCCACTTTGGATGCACTGCATTTGGAGTGCTAGGACTGCTGGGAAGATTGTTGCAGGCGGCTGGTGAGCAAAAAAAAAAAAAAAACACAATGGAAATGTGTGTGCTGTGTATTGCACTGACCTCCCTTATGAAACGATAATATATGGCAATGTATTGGAAAATATAGTGCAATATATTAAATAATACAATGTCATATATGGGAAACAAGTGCATATATTTTGAATATATTTATATAGTGATAAATATATTACAATATATTGTATAATACATAAGGAATTGCCGCTTTTCATATATTGTATGTATGGTAGTATAATATGTATTTACTTATATATATCTGAGAATATTTTCATACATACATGTGGCAATATATGTATATATTCTCACATATATAAAACTATAAATATATATATGCAAACACATATTGAGAACTACATATGATGTCTATTACATATAAAAATAAGTAAATATATATTATACTACCATACATACAATATATGAAAAGCGGCAATACCTTATGTATTATACAATATATTGTAATATATTTATCACTATATAAATATATGCACTTGTTTCCCATATATGACATTGTATTATTTAATATATTGCACTATATTTTCCAATACTTTGCCATATATTATCGTTTCATAAGGGCTGATACTGAAAAATAAGAGTGATCTAACTGTAAGCGAGGTCAAAAACAGTACTGCACATAAAGGCATAACCCTCGGGTCGCTCAGAGTAAGTCTACTCATTACTGTCAACTACAAAATACATGTCTGTTATTTATAGTTCAGTATATTTGAGAGAACTGTTGTGCTTGTTGAACTTTTATTTCAATGTTCCATTTCCTTTGGAAACAAATGGGTTAAAAGCCTGAAATGCCCAGTGTAAAATCGTCCGATCGTGTTTTATTTCTTCTAGGTATGTACATAGATACAGCCAAACCAGCTCCCCTATTACACCTTCAGCAACTGAACATTACCTTAACCACCAGCATGATCAGGAACCGGTAATGGAATCAGTCAATCACATTGTAAATTCCAATAGGAGAGGAGAACAATTCCAATTTTGTGAGAACAAAGCATCAGTCCAGGCTCTCTGCGAATAGTGTAACCGTGTTTAAGTCTGTTATTAGAAAGAGAAAACAGCAGTTACAGCTCCAGCAGTTCTTGCTGCACCAGGAATAGCTTAACACTAACATACCAATAGAAGTCCCATAGGTGTGCTGAAGTTACCATTATATAAAGCTCCAGCTCTTATAGTCAAGATTTGCCGGAGATGTGTATGCCTAGTTGGCTGTAGGATCATGTTTTTTCTCCAAACTGATTTTGTATGACACACTACTTGTGTTGGCTAACATACAGTGAATCAGACTGTACTTGTCTGGCTATGTAGCTTTACTCACACCTTGTCCCTAAATAGAAACAGTTGGAGAGGCCATCTATAGTAGGTTTTTCCATCAGTGAGGCCCTGTGTGTTAGACTGAGCCACAATACAAGGTAATGTGATGGGGATGTAGACAAAAAAAGCAATTTCCAAAATGCTATAAAAACGTTTTATCCACATTTCATGAAGGTTAAATTATATTGGGACCTCCGCACAAGTATAAACCAAGTACATTACGTTTTTCATACAGTTCATGTAACCTGAATGCACTTTTATCTGTATTTGGCATTTTGAAGTAAGTAGAGACGAAATGTAGTAGATTATAAAATGAATATAAAAACTATTTATTGAAATAGTTTGGGAAATGTATACATCATACAGCTCCCCTGTTCACATTTATTTGTTTTCAAGCCAGTCTTGGCTGGACCAGTATGGCGGATGTGGACCAATATGATGTCAATGGATACATTTCTGTAAGGTTTATATTTGCATTTATACAGTCTATGTTAACTTTTTACAGACAAGCTAAACTAACTGGTTTTCAAGTTAAGACTTTAACTGGTCAAAAAAATCTTTGGGGCAGATAATGGAGGTTATCTGTGGGCCTTGTGTCGGTGGGCTGGTACGTTAGGGAACCAGTAACCTTGTCCCCGGGACCGTGGAGGGCTGCCCACCGGTTCGGGTAAGTGTGCTCACTGCCCCCTAGTGTGTTCACTAGTGAGTGTGTAGTTTACAAGGATGGGTTAAATGCAGAGACTAAAAAAAAAAAAAAGTTATCTGAAAGCATCTTTGATCTAATATTATCTGTCAAAGTCACGCAGCCGCCTGCCAATGGGGCGTCACTGCTCGCTGAGTGTCTGCAATTGTGGCTGTTGGGCTAGTAAGGTACAGTGATAAGGCCCGTCCTTGCTTACGTCACATGCGCGGCCGAGCGTGAATGTTAGTGTAACAATGTCAGACCTACCCTTCAAGTTGATTCCTTCAGGGTGCAACTATTTGTGCACCTATTGTTTTGATGATGAGTGTTAATCCACTTTCACAGTGAAGTTCTAATGGATGCAGGGGTCTTTGCATGAGCTAGCATGGCTGGAATGGCCCCCCCTTCATGTCATTTTTTTTTTTTTTTTTTTTACACCATAGTCAGAGATTCTCTTCCCACTCCAACACACATTGCTGTAACACACTCCTGCCTCTGCGTACCGGCTTCAAATCCACAGCTCTGAGCTGCTTGCATGGTGTAGCATGTGTTAACTCCGACAGGCTGCTGGTTGGGCTGATAAATAGATGCTCTGCTCCAGCATGCCCCTGTGAAAGCAAGGTACTTAAAACCCTCCTGCTGTCAAGAGCTTCTCTTTGACATCTGCCTGTTGTCGTGGAAACCGCATCTTGATGCTTATATTAGTGCCGTGGATGCCTGGCTATTACGACACGGAGAGCTGATCACTTAAGCCTCATCGAGTCGACAGCCCTTAGACAAAAGCAAAGAAGCCTCCAGGGGGACAGAGTGGTCCACCGTGTGCATTTTCCAGCTGGAGAGAATGAAAGCCGGTACTGCACATTCCTTCAAGGTTATCAGGAAAGCGCTTTTTCATGCTCACGTTTATTTCTTCAGGGTACAATACGGACACGGTTTTATCTAGGGGTCCATCGTGTTCTTCTGATCACTTTTGTCCTCTGTTCAAGCTCATTTGTTAGGCGAGTACGTGAGCATGAAAACTTAGCATGTCTAAACGAAAGACGAGTGAATCGAGCCCACCAGTTAGTCCGTACAGTGCACACTTTGTTTTGGGCTCGTTTTGATCTGTTGGGCAGAGCTTGGTTCTAGCTAATGGAAACTGTTCTCCTTCAGTGTTTGTGCTTATGATCATTTGAATAGACATCAGTGTCAGACTAGTTAATGACCTTCTATTTGAAGATTGGTGGAGCCATAACTACCAATAGAATCTCTCCACCTAAAACGAGCCAAGTGAGAGACTTGTTCCAGAAATGATAATCGGACATTAGAACAGTAATACATCACGCTGCTTTTACTTTCCTTACTGAAGTACATTTGAAGGTAAACGGTTTTGTGCATTTAGTAGGTGACGATGTGGTCCCATTCTAAATTTATTCTAGCGAGTTCTCATACTAAAAGCTCCAGAAATAATTCTATACCCTTTAGACAGGTGTTGAGAAAGATCCACCTCCCAGATAATGCATGCCCTGTGGTGGTCCTGTGCGGGTCCTGACCACTGAAGAACAAGGAAACAGAGAAACAGATGGACTTCCGTCTGTAACTGTAGAACTACAGGGTGCTTCTATATGGTCAGTGAAGCTGACAAAAATGAAAAGGACTATTATATTGAAGTGCTGAGTTAGTATATATTTATATATATATATATATGTATATATATATATATATATATATATATATATATATATATATATATATATATATATATATATAAACCAGGTGTTTCAGTTTCATTGGTATATATATATATATATATACAGGGGTTACACAATGAAACTGAAACACCTGGTTTTAGACCACAATCATTTATTAGTATGGCGTAGGGCCTCCTTTTGCGGCCAATACAGCGTCAGTTCGTCTTGGGAATGACATATACTGCGTCCTGCACAGTGGTCAGAGGGAGTTTAAGCCATTCTTCTTGCAGGATAGTGGCCAGGTCACTACGTGATGCTGGTGGAGGTTCGTCCTTCTTGGTGGTATGCTGACATTACCCTGGATACCGTGGCTCTTGATGCATCACAAAGACTTGCTGTCTTGGTCACAGATGCGCCAGCAAGACGTGCACCAACAGTTTGTCCTCTTTTGAACTCTGGTATGTCACCCATAATGTTGTGTGCATTGCAGTATTTTGAGCAGAACTGTGCTCTTACCTGCTAACTGAACCTTCACACTCTGCTCTTACTGGTGCAATGTGCAATTAATGAAGATTGGCCACCAGGCTGGTCCAATTTAGCCATGAGACCTCCCACACTAAAATGACAGGTGTTTCAGTTTCATTGTCCAACCCCTGTATATACATTTGCATGATGCAAATTAACATACCATGTCCTGTGGTATGTATAAAGATGCTACACTGCAAGTAAAAATATCTTGATATATTAAAATCAACATCTTAGAATTTTCCTGTTTTGAGATTGTGGTAAGCGTATGTTAAGGTTGTATCCCATGTTGTAAAAGTGATTTTAGTATTCCCATTGCACTTACAGATAACTTGGCTTAGTTCGGCCATATAAGTTATGGTCTTGTATCCTATGGTATGACATTACAGTGAGATGACTGGGGTTGCTAAATCATTTAAGACAAGTAAACAAAAAAAGTAGAATTAATAAATTAAAATTACAATTAATAAATAGTCTTATAATAAGATGACAACAATCTCAAACCGACAAATATTAGCATATATCAACTAACTATAAATTCATTTTATTTGCCACAGTGTCATTTTTGCCGTGTGAGCTCACCCTGGCTGACCTCGATTTCAGACCGAGGTGGCAGGAAGGAAATGACTTCACTACTAGGGCGCGGGATGGCAGGAGCTTCAGTCACAAAGCCTGCTTGGCTGGATGGTGACTAAACAGTGACACTGAACTGGCATCTGCATTTCGATCTATGAGAACCACGTCACTAAAGTGAGCTGTGAAAACATTCAGTGATTGATGCATGTGCCCAAGATGTGAGATATGCAAGAAAAGGCAAGGCAAGTTTATTTATATAGCACCTTCCATGCACTGTGGTCATTCAGAGTGCTTTAGAAATGAGGGACTCAGTTATAAGAATAATTCAAATGCAGATTATTTCATTCAGGAGCAGCGTAGTGGCTAAACACTGCTTCTACATGGTTTGGTCTTTACCTTAAGCTGGACTAAATGGCTAGTTTCTAATTAACTTTTAAAATTAATTAAAAATTAAAAACTTTTAAAAAATTAACTGAGTTCTGCCGGGTTTATGTTGCTGCAGCATATCAGATAAGTACGCTGGTCTAATCATATTTGAAACTGTCAATGCAGGACATGCTCAGACTGGGTCAGTAAGAGCAGTCCATCCATAATCATACAGAGAGAGGTGTTATAGCCGAGCTGCAGTGCATAAACACTCCAGTGCAATGACACACGCACATCTGAGATTTCAGTGGTGGTGGAACCAGGTGTTCTAATGAGATGTGGAGAATAGTGGTATGGTCAGATGAGCCATTCTTCACCATAAGTGGGAGAGTGCATGTGCAGTGTACACCAGGTACAGGCCTGACTGCTTGGCTCCTACGGAAAGAAGGTCTGGTGGTTCTGTTAAATCAGGGGGGATGTGCAAATGGATTCTGATTGGCCACCTTTATCCTATGATGTCACTTACAAGTTTGATGAGGATGGAAATAATGTAAATCATGTGTTATGGCTTTTGCAGTCGCCAGATCTCAACCCAGTCAAACCCTCTGTAGGAGGTTCTATATCACCATTATCATTATCATCGTCATCATCAAAAAGCCTAAAGAGAAGAAGAATAGTGTTTGATCTCTCCATTACAGTAACAGATATGAAAATCTATTCCTCAATGCATTACAGCTGTTAAGTCAGCCTCCCAGGATTCTTTTTCCTGTGGTCATTTTATTTATCATCTGGCTCTATATATAAAAATATATAACCTTTGAAAATGCCTTCTGTCCTTTGCGTCTGAATATATAACATTCTATAATATTTGATTAAGAAGTGGACCAAAAGAAATGATCCCAAACTCGTAATTGAAAAATGAATCTTGTTTATTAAATTTTATTGGAAATTTGGGACATTATCATTTTGTAAATGTAGCTTAACGAATGTTACTTGAGTGCTCTTGAACACTAGCATAGCCTGCATGTATCTAGTAGATGTGTCAGTAGATACCAGCGATTGATACAAGGCATCACTTGAGGGAAGAAGCTGTCCATGTCTTGCGATCATGAATCAGTTCCCAGAACAGTGGGCTTAGTAAATGACAAGGGTCAGCAGTGATTGAGCTTTCTAAGGCTTATTTGAGGGCCTTATGATTGATTATAATCAGGAATGTGTGCACAGTACAGATCAGCGGTGTATTACATTGGCTTGGCCCTCTCCGCCACTGCTTTAAACTCAGCTTACTGTGAGCCCGTCTGCTGTATGATGTGTCAGCGCTGGTAAATACAGGATTAGAAACAGTCTGCAAAAACGCGGCTTAGAGATGAAACTCTGTAAATGATAGCATGTCATACAAGAGCATGTTTCATCTGGCATCACTAGTGGGGTTTCCATTCGAACCTTTTACAAAGTTCAGCAAGTTGGCCATTAAATCAGTCCTTAACACGCTGTTAGAATTACATCACATGCTTCTCTCTATGGTGGAGGAGGGGAGTCTCGCTTACGTGGTGTGTCGTACACTTTGCCGTATACAGTAGTGCAGTTTTGACAGCCCTCTGTCAGCTGCACATGGGTCCCGAATTGGTACAATTAAAATAACTGATTGAACGTTTTTTTGTCACTTATCAAACATTCACAATTTTCGCTAATTCTGAGCAAAATCACTAGCAAAATTAAATCATATTTTATATTTCCATAAGAAATAAAAATGTTTACTTAATTGCAGAAAATACATGTTTAGTTATTGCCCATTCGTAATGTTATACAAAGATTTTCAAACTTTATTAGGATCTGACAGTTTACAGCCTTACTTCCTGCTCTGAAATGCAGGGGTGTGGCTAAAATAAGGCTCCGCCTATGGATAAAAACTCTTTAGTAGTTACACAAAATTGAGGGACCAGCATTTTTAAGTACATGTTTAATTTTAAAAAGAATCACATGGTTAATTGAAATCTATTTGAAATTAATTTTAAAAGAAATCAAAAACAAAAGACCCATAGACCAGCCACTCTGTTCCTAACCAACCCCCCAATGGAAACAGAAAAATGGAAAAATCGAATTTCGTCCTTTTTAGCCTTTTGTTAATATACATGTTCAAAATTCTCCAAAATATGGAAGCCTAGAGAGGCCATGAGGTAGTTCATTTCTTTATAGGTAAGTTAATTTTCTACATTGTTATCTTGGGATAACTTAATTTTATGTGATCTTCAGTTAACAAAAGTTGTTCTCCCTAGATAAGTTATCTCGAGACCCCAAGAACAATAAGATGTTATATTGAAAGATTATAACTTAATTGCCTTGTGTCCTCAGGATAACAGAAGGTTTAGCAAGATCACAGTTTAATTGTCTTGTGACCTCAAGAAAACAACTTATCTTGAGATCATAAGAAATAAAGTGTGATGTAAAGAAACCGTTTAACTGTCTTGAGAAGTCGAGATTAAAGGTTTAAAGCAGGGTATTAAAAAGTTGTTGTGTTTTTTCTGAGATCACTACATTTTTGGCATTGTGATCTCAAGATCTCAACATATTATCTTGAGAGCACAAGAAAATTAAGTTGTGATCCCAAGATAACCATGAAAGAGGCGAATCAAACAGTAGCTACACAGGAGATGGACCTGAAGATGTTTGTGGCTCTTTATGGAAGCCAGTGGGTAGGTGCTGAAGTACATGCTTATTGACTCCTATTATAAATGTGTGCCGAGTCAATGGATGGTGTGCTAGTTTCCACATAGAGCGACATTTGTTGTTATTGTTGTCTGTGGTAATCGATACAGATGCAGCAGATTAGGTTGAAGGACCTTTTCAGAAAGACCTTTATTGTTGATTTGTTCATCGAGAGACACCGTTTTCACACAGCCGAAAAGGCAGATGCTGCTTCTAAATGGCATAATCAAAATTAACGACTGGGTTTACAAGCTTGTGTTATAACAGCCGTAGTAAAGTCTCTAAGCACATACCAAACAAAGCATAATTAAGGCTACAGTGCTCTTTGTAAGTCTTGAATCAGCAACAATTAGCCTTAATTACACACCATTCATTCACAGGAGCACAGTCAAATCCCCTCCAGCACAGTATGCTTTTTCCCTTTCACTCACTCCATCTGTCCCAACTGGAGCATCCATGTCCCGTGTGCAGAGGAGGATCCTGTCTTCCACTCTACCGAAGATATATATGCTACAGAAAGAGAAAGAGAGAGAGAGAAATAGCCTGCAGTGCTCCCTCCTATGGAGAGATAGATAGCTCTTGTGCTTCTTGCTGATGAACCCTATTGTGGGGGGGCCAGGATGAGGGGTCTATGTTTAATAGGATAGCGGACCCGATGCTCTATCAGCTATCCTCAGCTGAGAAGAAGGTCAAAAAACCTCCCTTTGTGAGGTGAATGAAGTCGCTGATTGATGATCTAGTGGCACCCAGGCCTCATAGCTCTCCGGATGCCTCCTGGCAAGTCAGTCCGGAGGCATAATTCATATGCATGTGGAAATTAGCTGTCTCTGCCTGGCCACTGTGGGGAAAGCTAATAGGAAATATGGCATAGAAGAAGAAAACACCGAGAATACTATCATCGTTAGGAGAGTACACGCAATGAAAGGCTGCATGTGACCCTTGGCCTGGCTCCAGGGCAGGTAATCTCAGTCTAAAGGAATGAGGAAAAGAGGGAAAAAGAGATAAGATCCTGCACGGGTTCAACCGAGGTGAATATTTTAACAAGGAAGTTGCAGATTGCCTGGTACGCTTGATGTGACGTGTTATTCATTTTGCCATTTAACTGGAGGAAGTAATCATTCATCTTCCACTCTTACGTCTCGCTGATCTCACTGGGGAAAGAATAACAAGAATGACAAAGCCGTGCTGCCGCCAGTATTTGGGATAATCAACAATATTTCAGTCATAAAACAGAACAGATATTTTTGAGGTGGAAACATACAGAGAAATTGCTCTTTCTTGGTCATAAAAATAGATGTATAGAGGCAGAATTATACACTGAACCTCAAAAGAATCATTTGAGAAATAGCTGCACCCAGAAGGAATCAACCGACAGGAATGAACTTGGTGGGTAGTTTGGCATTGTGAGGCATGCAAATGATTCAAGTTACACTCTCGGCTGGGCATGTGATGTAAGCAAGGACGAGCCTGATCACTGTATCTGGATGACCCAACAGAAAGGACTTTGGACATTCAGTGAGCACTGTTGCCCTCCGAGAGTCACCCTGTTGGTGCCAGGTTTCTAATGGTGTCTTGCGGTAATCTATCCCATTTAGCTTGGATATTCTACAAACGGCGGCAGGGGTGGAGGAGGAGTGACACCAGGCCACAACAAACCGTTCATCCTGGCACTGACCACGGTGTCTCCACACATAGATTCGTTGGTAGTCTCCACCAATACAAAAGTGGAAGTGGTCAGTGAAGATGACCCGCTGCCATTCTGAGTCACTCCAGCGCCGTCTGGTACGACACCATTGCCGTCTATGGTGATGTTGACGTGGTGTTAAGGGTGGTAACAGTCTGTGTGCATGTAGCCCTATGTCGTGCAGCCATCTGCCAATGGTGCTGGCACTAACAGGACTCATGAGGAGCATTACTCCTCGCTGAATGTCCACAATCATGGCTGTTGGGTCAGTCAGGTACAGTCTTAAGGCCCAGCCTGGCTTAAAACACACGCATGACTGAGCGTGACACTTGAATCATTTGCATGTCTCATAATGTCAAACCCACCCACCAAGTTTCATTCCTGTCGGTTGACTCCGTCTGGGTGCAGCTATTTGTGCATCTATTCCTTTGATGAGTTTAAATAAAGTTTTGCATTCAAGGTCTGTACTTCCATAGGGTATTCAATCCTGGACTTTTTTACATCCTTCTGAAGTCGTTCATTTCTTAGATACTTCTCCTACGTGAGTCATACTTATACTAAAGTAACAGCAAGATAGATTTCTGAGTAGTGTTTTTACATGTTGGTCAAGAAAAATGATGGAAATGTTGTAGATAGAGTTATGTAACTGTCTTAGATGTTTATCTGTTCTAAGGCACATGCACAGATTAGGAGTAATAAGAGTTCATTATACACAGTATAGGCTGCTGTACTGTCTTCTTGTCATGTTCCAACTCTTATAGTGTATAACATACGGCATACTGTAGTATAATGTCACATAAAACAGGAGCATTAACCAACCACCGGCATAGCTGGCTATGAGATTGTTTGGTGTTTTCAACAATACAACAGCTGCCTGGAGGATGCAACCGCACAAACGCACGCACACGAACTCCGCTGTACTGATAAGATGCTTATCATGGCATGATGTCCTGGAGTCTTATCTCATAGCCTGGGCGCTGTTAGCCTTTAGCCTCACATACTCTACAAATGAAAAATCTGAAGTCTTAAATTAACGACTGACGTAAACACAGTTTAGTTCACTGTTATTAGCAGGGCTAACACTGGCTAGCTAAGGCTAAGATGTAAGTGTTTCCCTCAGGCAGACAGTAGATGGTTTGTGCAGCTCAAAAACAAAAATATATTTCTGTAACTTATGAAGGTTATTTCCCCCAAAGGACCTATTCTTTCCAACCTCTCCTAACAGATTTAGGTTGTGAGTATCTAAAGCTAACTCTTGCTAGCTATTTATTGAATTAGCAAACATTAGCAAGCTAGCTAACTTTGCCCAGAGCATCTTATGGTAACTATTACTTTGCAGCAGGTTAACATTACATTACCTCTGTCTATTTGCCGTCTTCGTTCTCCACGTTTCTTTTTGTAGGGCCCCCCTACAGTTACTGCATGTATTTCACTTTTACACCACGAAAATACTAATAAATAAGTAATAATAAAATGTCGGAAATACATATCCCGCTTTTTACAGAGAAAATTGAAACTTGGTGGGTAGGTTTGATATTGTGAGCCATGTGAAAGATTCCAGTTTCACACTCAGCCGTACATGTAAGGGGATGGGCCTTATCGCTGTACCTGACTGACCCAACAGCCACGACATTCAGTGAGCAGCGATACCCTCCATGACTCATCCTGTACCTCCAGAACCACGTCTGCATCGCCAAAGGCTGCAATGGTGTCATACTGGACTGTCATTGAATGACTCAGAATGGCAAAGGGTCATCTTCAGTGATGATAAATCCATATGTGGAGGCACAGTGGTCAGCTCTAAAATGACAAACTCATGTCCACACGGCTTAGTGTTCCTCCACCTCCACCCCTACCGCACAACCTGCAGGAACTACGTCAGAATTTTCAAGATGCATGAGATGGATTTTTGCAGAATGCTATTAGGTACCTCTACAACTCCATGGCAAGATGTCTGGCAATCATGGTGGCCCAATGCAATACTGAGAGACACTACTTCTGTATGTGTGGCTCAATAAATATTCTCCATGTCAGTCTAAATTCATCACTATTTATTGTTCCTGGCAATTTTATTCTTATTTATTCTTCCTTCCCAATCGCAATGCAATCCCACACTTCCTTCTGGATGCAACCATTCTCATGACGATGAAAGTCTGTAGGCAGTGATGATGTATGAAATGGATGTATTCTTTTCCCATATAAAGGGAGTATAAATGAGCCATTAGTTAAGATCACGTGATGTCACCAGCCCTAGAAGCCTAACAAATGAGGAATCATATGGGTTGTGCATTTGTGCGGCACACGTCAAAAAAAACCTGTTACTTTTACACTGCTAAGAAAAATATTACTCTCTGTTATCTCTACACAAAGAAAACAACTGGGATTTTGTGACATAGTTTGTGTTGCACGGTACTGTAAATAATAAGGCCATGGAGTTAGACGAGTAATATAACGTCCTGATGGAAATATACATTAGAGACTGGAGCTGTTCAGATGGTTCTACCTCTACTCCCTGTGTTTCTCTCTCTCCCCCCTTTTCCTGACATTTTCTCTGGCTGGAAGCGAAGGAGAAACCCCCATCTGCCGGGCTGCTGTCCAGGGGCTGACTTCATTAAGATAGATTAGACCCTCAACTCCCAATTCTGCTTCTCTAGTGCTTCATCACAACACATCAGGCCACTTTCGCTCTTTCCTCCCTCATAATGGATCCTCGAATAGCCTCAGTGTCTCTGTCTTCTCTCATAGTGTAAAAAATGATACCTTCATGAGTGAGATCACCCCAAATTAGATACATATATATGTAATATTTCTTATTATGTGTTTGTTTTAAAAATGTTATGGCTATTAAAAACCTATTTCTATGATTTTACTGTATATTATTTTATGTTTTGCAGGAATAAGGACACAACCTCACCTCTGTGTGTTTCAATGCAGAATTTATGCAGTGTTTATCTGTTAATGCTGAATTTAACATGTTGGGGAAATATTCAAACATAAATTGTGGAGCATATAAATGATTTGTCACATTATGTCATTGTGATATCTTAGCAGGAGAAAGTTTCAGGACCTATAGCACTTTAAGTAAATACTTTTTTGCTGAACAGTGGTGGAAAAAGCGACACCAGCACGGCTGTTTGTAAGTGTTTTACATTTAAACACACATACACGCGTTAAACTAATCAGCAACAACCTTTTTTTTTTTTTTTTTCTTACAAATTACAGTGGGTCTCTCTTACTGTGAGTTTGCTGTTATTGTGAGGCTCCATACCAAACCATGGGCAGTAGTCGGTCACTACAGTAGCTTAGGTTTGTTTTTGTTTTGATTTTAAACAGTAGGTAAATCGCTATTTGCATGTTTAAGGTTAAAATCTGTATTATATTGTCTGCATTAACACATATACTGTTGTAAAAGCAGTGCTGAGTTATTTTCACTTTAAAAATCTATTTCATTTGACCAGGTGTGTTCAAATGTTTGCATAACCCATAATACATTATCAACATAATAAACCAGTTTCACTGGATAAAACAACATGAGAGAAGCAAAATAAATAGAATGATTTAAAAATGATTGTTTTCAAAAGTCCTATGATTTTCACAACCAAATTTCAACTGTAATTTACAAAAAATTAACTTTCTGGAACTTTTCTGGAAAAGGACAATTCAGTCTTAATTTTCAGTTTATGCTAATTCCTTGTATGGGTTCATTTCTGACACTGTTTATAGGGTAGAATGCATTCATAAATAATTTTTAAGAAATTAATTTTCCAACAGTGACAATATACTGATCAGACATAAAAGAGCAAGATTCAAAGTGCAAGTGGAAACTTGCTAAAGTGGAATTCATTTTCCAAACAGTAGGGGGCATTACATACGTTACATTCCAGCGAAGAGTTGTGGTGTCCACCCGTGTTGTAAGAAACAAGGAAATGTACAGACCCTCAATCAATGTCAGCTCTAACAGCTGTTTATTTATCAGTCCAGAAGAAACACTGTGAGTTCAGCATCAAACTACAGCCCTTTATTTGTGATGAGTGTCTCTAGTAGTGGGAAGCTGCACCAGTGTTAAGTCTTGTTTTGCTACTAATTGCGTCACTCCTTTTGTTTGCTGCTGAACTTGCTGAGAATGTGTGGTGGCAGTGGTCACTTGCCAAGAGCTTCAGCCATCGGGAGAGGGGATGTGTGCATTCAGTTAGCACGGTAACTTCAGTTTCACACTCTGCAGATAATTTTCTTTTTTTAAAACTCTAAATATTAGAAACTGCATCCTCATTTAAACACACAGGGATATGCTGTTTTGCAATACGCAATACATCCTTTAAACACTAGAACCTGTGTTTCTATTTCCTCCTTTGTCTGTCCATATTTCTATTTCTCACTCTCTCTTTTTCTCCATTTCTCACTCATACACACTTCCCTTCCATTACTACTGACTGACAGCACCAGGAGGAAAGGCTTTATCTGTAAGCTTGGATGAACAGGAAGAGCGGAAATGAGGCGGATTCTGTATACGTTTAAAGTAAGCTTTAAACTAAACATAGTGCTTCAGCTTAAAAGGTGAGTCCGCCCTGATACATCAGTACAAGTTAAGGCTTAAGGCTTAGCTGGTCTCCAGAAGTGCTAATTGAACAAAAATGCCTGTGCTGTTTTGACCTGTCCATAAGTCGTGACTCATTAATTCCAGCCTCTTCCCTCTTTCTCTCTTCCTCACCACCTTCTCTCCACTTTCAGGCTTTTTCTTTAGGCTGTATCTCCAGTATCCAGTAGGTCAGGGATGAGAAGCCAAGGGCCAGTACTGTTTGGTGTTTTCCCTGCTGGTAATTAACTGCTGTGTTGATAGATAGGTAGATAGATAGATAGATAGATAGATAGATAGATAGATAGATAGATAGATAGACAGACAGACAGACAGACAGACAGACAGATATATAGATAGATAGATAGGTAGATATATATATAGATAGATAGATAGATAGATAGATAGATAGATAGATAGATAGATAGATAGATAGATAGATAGATAGATAGATACTTTACTGATCCCAGAGGGAAATACAAGAAAGTCTGTTGAGTCAGAGGTGTTTAGCAGGAACTGTGCAGGAACCTGGACCAGCACCAGAGGTCCCAAACCATGCAGTAGATGCAAGGTACATCAAGGATATACCTTGTTGCTCACTCACTTGCATATAACGGGTTATCCACAGGGCTTTTGAGATAGTAGTCCTCAAGTTGACCTTGTGTGCACCATTGAAATTTCCGAGAGGAAACCTACACCAGCAGGATTCCAGGAAGCATGTACAGTCAAATGGAAAACTACATGGGAATTGTGCACAAAAGCTTTGAGGAATGTTTCAGTTTGTTCACTATATAGGATGTGATAACATATTTTCATTTTTAAAGAACATGGACATGCGTCCACCAGCCGCTTTATTAGGTACACCTCCTTGTATCTGCACTCACTGACCTTTTCTCAGCTGAAGCTACCATGTAGGTGCACTTTGTAGTTCTACAGTTCCAGACTGTAGTCCATCTGTTTCTCTGCATGCTCTGTTAGCCTCCTTTCACTCTGTGCTTTAATGGTCAGGACCCCTACAGGACCACCACAGAGCAGGTATTATTTGGGTGGTGGATCATTTTCAGCACTGCTGCTGTTATAGCATGCTCGGCCTGAAGCATTCCCATTGTGCTGCACTGCCAGACCCTTTCCTCACGAACATGACACCTTCTAGGCCTCTGTTCTTTAACACATCCTGTGTCATGTTGCATAAGCTATTTTAACTATGAAATAGCAAACCAGCAAACACTCCTCCGGTGAGCACCTGCCATGAGCTCAGAATAGAAGCGCATCCTCTGCTTGGAACAGACATGGAGAGGGGAGAAAATAAATGCATCCCAGTACGTAATGATGTGTAAGTGGATTGATCCACGAGCACCTTCTGTCTTGTTTGGTAGAAATATTTTGGTTCTGCATTTGTGAGTCGGCTTCAGGCAGGAAAATAAAACAGCATAAAGAAAAAACAGATATTCTGTCGGAGAGAATTAGGCGACAGCAGGCCTTTCAATTAGCTATATTTCACATGTCACTTTGCATCAGCACCAGAGAAGCCTGTATAGGGGAGCATGTGTGTGCGTGTCTGTGTGTGTGCACCTGTGTGTGTGTGTGTATATACATGTGTGTACATGTGTGCGTGTGTTTGTGTGCCTGGGTGTGTGTGTGTGCGTCTGCGTGTGCATGTGTGCGTCTGTGCCTGTGTGTGTTTGTGTGTGCATGCGTGTGTGTGTGTGCGTGTATGTATGTGGGTGTGTTCGTGTGTGTGTGTGTGTGTGTGTGTGTGTGTGTTTGTGTAGGTGTGTGTGTGTTTGTGTAAATTTGTGTATGTGTTTGTGTGTGTGTGTGTGCATGTGCATGCTTGTGTGTGTGTTTGTGTGTGTGTGTTCGTGTGTGTCTGTATGTGTGTGTGTGTGTGTGTTTGTGTAGGTGTGTGTGTGTGTGTGTGTGTGTGTGTTTGTGTAGGTGTGTGTGTGTTTGTGTAGGTGTGTGTGTGTGTTTGTGTAGGTGTGTGTAGGTGTGTGTGTGTTTGTGTAGGTGTGTGCGTGTGTGCGTGCGTGTGTGCGTGTGTGTGTGTGTGTGTGTGTGTGTGTTTGTGTGTGTGTGTGTGTTTGTGTAGGTGTGTGTGTGTTTGTGTAGGTGTGTGTGTGTGTGTGTGTGCGTGTGTGCGCGTGTTCCAGATGAATAAATATCTGGGGAGGTTTGACAAATTCATACCACATACACACCTACTATGAAGAAACTGTCACTGCATCTGTCAGGGGCCTCCAGGGCATTACCAGCGTGCAGAAACTAGCTCAGAGGGAGATAACTGGCATGTGTGTGTGCGGGTTTGTAATGTATATAGTGACGTGTGTAGGTATGCTTTCCGGGGTTGTTCTCTCCCTCCAGTCGCAGGTATCTGACTATTGGCTAACATATGCAGAATTGAGCCGTTAGTGTTCTGCTCTAAGCGTGTTGAACTGAACTGAGCAGCAGGCAGCTGGAAAACGTGGACGTGGTATAGACTAGGCTCATGTTTATAGACATGACTAGGTTGCATACGCAGCCAGGGGCAAACCTGCTTTGCCATACTGACTCAGTAATGAACACTTTCAGAGCTGGATCTGTTTGTTCATTTAACATTATGGAAATCTTAACTAACTAACTAGTTGACTCTCAGTATAAGCTGGTCAATAGGTTTATATGAAGTAGGGTTGCCCCCTGAGGGTCGACGAGGCTAATCATCTGTCCGAGAACCGAAGCTAGGTTAGCTATAACCAGGTCTCAGAGGATGGCAGTAAGCCTATTTACAAGGCAGAGAATGACCGGCAGCATGATTGCCATCCTGATCCCATCCTCTGTCTGCTTAGAAACCCTGCCTCAAAGCGTACCAACAGCTGATCTGGTCAGATCTTAAATTACAAGTATGTTGTTGGTTTATTTACTTGTTTACACTTTTGATTAATTTGCTAACTCTTTACATTCACTAACATTAAGTAATTCATTAGTTAGCATGAAGTGATATGTTAACAATGCTTAACGAATGTTAAGTAAACATGTAACAACCACATATTATGTGTAAACGATAATTCAAGAGTTTTATTGTCATATGCACAGCATAACAAACAGTTACAATGAAATTCTTACTTTGCGGTTCCTCCATTCCCCACAGTCTTAAAAAATAAATATCAATATAAAGGAGAGAGAAAAATAAGAAGTATAATATATATATATATATATGTAAACCAAGTAAAGAAAAACACTAAGTAAAAGAAGGGAGAGTACAGTACTGTATGGATGCAAGTAAGGTGCATATGCATGTGTAGTGCGCTGTGCAAGTACAGAAGTAAACAGTAGCAGCAGAATATGTATATGTTCTTGAATTTCCCTCTGGGATCAATAAAGTATCTATCTATGTATTGCGCTCATATGAATGTGTGCATGTCGGAGTTCAGCCAGTTTCAGAGCGGAAGCGGGGCGGAGGTGTTCACAAGCCTGATGGCTTGTGGATAAAAACTGTCTGTCAGTCTGGCTGTTCTGGACTTCACACTCCTGTAGCGTCGGCCCGATGGTAGGAGCGTGAAGAGGCTGTGTTGGGGGTGTGTACTGTCCCTGATGATGCTGTGGGCGATTACAGTTGTTACTTGTTTACTTAACATTAGTTAAGCGTTAGCGTTATTAACGCATTACTTCATGTTGACTAACGTACCACTTCATGTAAGTTAGCTAGTACCCTTATTTTCTGGTCTGCTGTTTTTATTTTCATCTACAAATTATTTAAACTTTAAACCTTTTTTCTTTTATTTATTTTTTATTTATTTTATTTATGATTATGGAGAAATATAAAGGTAGGCCAATCCTCAGTTATTTCATGGTGGACAATGGTGTAAATAAATCTTAAACATTTGTCTATTAATTTGCATGTTGTTTTGAATGTTCGAAGTGAACACATCAGTAAGGTAGCCTGACATGCGTTGGTAACTAACATAGACTACAATTCAAAAGTTTTTTTTATATCTAGTGGATTTTTATTGACTGTCAAACACCTAATAATATGTTCCCATGACTCCCATGTTGCATTTGACTAATGACAGTGTGGTCGAAATTCTCACTGAAACTCATGAATCATTGAATCCTCTTTATATCGAACAGCCATGTCTGATTTGTCTGACAGAATTCAGAACAACCCTCGTACGAGCACCCCGGTTTGCTACCCAGTCAGGAGAGGTAGCTTTTGGTCCAAGATCATTCAGGGAATTATATACACTCAGAGGTCTATTCTTTGCTGAACTGGTAGCCTCCGAATATTAGGGGACATTTGGCATACTGTTTCGTAAGCATACTAGCAGCTGCATTGTGAATGAGCTATAGCTGTCTGGATGTGGTTTTGGGTGGCCTGTAGAAAGACCATTGCAGCACTCCAGCCTGCTGAAAATAACTGAATGAACTAGTTTTTTTCTAGGTCCTTCTCTAGGTCCTTTTAAACTTTGATTTATTCAAAGTGTATTTCAGAGTGTTACAGGCTGTTTTTGATATTGCTCTTGTGTGCCTGTTCAGGTCTGAATTCATTGTAATGCCAATATATTCCTGACTTGATCTCTGGCCCTCAGAGCTCTGCTGTCACAATGAGTAAGTTTTTGCTCCTCACTACCAAACACAGTCTCTTTTCTTTATTCAGATGGAGAAATCCTTTTTCTGCCCAGCTATTTGCTGATTCTAGGAAGTAACAAAGTTTTAATAGGACCACAGTCATCAAGAAAAAGCTAAATAGATCTTCATCTGCACATGTATGGTAAGAATTTGGGTCAGTGGTAGCATATAGAGATTGCACTGTAAAGGCCCAAGAATGGATCCTTGTGGGACACCACAGGTCAACATGTCCTACTTAGATTTGTGGTTGTTGATGGCTCCTATACTGTTGACTGTTGGGAACGTGCCTAACCCCCTCCCCAAAAATGCATGTACGTATGTATATAAATATGACATTCGGATCAAATCAACCATGTTTAACAGCATTACTAGGTTTTATTCCTGGATTATTCGTATAGCGACATGGACTTTGTAAGTAACCAATAGGTGAGTTCTCTCCCTCAAGCAGGAAGCAGCACAGCAGCTACAGGAACACCTCTGGTGGGAAGATGAGACTCGGAGGAGACTCTGGCATTGATGCATTTTGTATGGTAGAATACATCATGAGTATACTACGAATTACTGAACTAGCCGTCATAGCTCGCCTCCAATTCCTTTTGTGTGATGGACAGACATTGCCGTTCCTGTTCATTTAACCGGGGTTGTGTGCACATTGCGGTGTACTGCACACACAAGGACAGCTGTGGCCAGAAGATGCTTCTGTTTCTGCTCCATTGTTCACTCAGGAATCTAGTTACAGCCTTGCAAACAGTGACCCTGCACGATTCTTAGTCTTGGCAAAATCATAGGCTGTGACTAAAAGCTCTGTGAGCAATGATAAATCGTCTTTAGATGGGAGAGAGTGTCAGAATTATTTAAAAGTCATTTCAGAGTCCGCTAGTGTATGGTTAGCTTAGGGTAGTGTGGATGTAATGCTGTATGGCCTATCTTCCCCTCGCTCTCCCTGTTTGACCTCTGGAACCTCTGCCTGAGCTCGTTGTTTCTGAAACAGGTGCTCGTAAAACCTGCTGC
>JAMWET010004706.1:40000-67500 GCA_024036415.1 Prochilodus magdalenae
TTCATTCACTGCCTCACTCGTTCATTTTCTTAAACACTTACTCACTCACCCACTCAACGATCAGTTCCCTCCGTTGTCCCTCATCTCTGGCACTGGCCTCAAGTCTCTCTCCTCAGGAATTCACCTTCCCAGTGTGGAGTGCACTCTCAATTGACCTATGCATGCTCCACCCACACACGCGTTAATGTGTTGCTTCATAGCAGGTGTTTTAATAAAGGAGTGCTGAATAAACCACGTTCAGCTAAATAAGAAACAGTCCACAGATCAGTTTTTATTCAAATGTAGACTTTCTGATTTAACGAGAACACATCGCTGACGTGTTGACTCTCCCGTAATCCACATCAGTGATGACTAGCTGACGACTAATTGTTGCGGTCCTACCGCCAGCAGTGTCCTCTGTTGAGTGATGGTCTTTGGATGGGTGTGTAATAGAGTAGGGGATATGGAGGTGTATTAAGAGGTGTTCTGTGAGCTTTCTGAAGGGTGGGGAGTGGAGGAAGCTGGCGAGAGCAGTGTGGGCTCAGGGCTCTGTCAGCTCCACTTAACTCCGCACAGAGAAGCCGCTGATATGTGAGCTGCTCTTATTCAGCCGCTAGTGCTGCTCTGCTCTCGGCATGCCGTCCTCTCGTTGTCGTTCCTGTTTGCATTTATATATATATTTATATATATATATTTATTTATATATATGCAGTATTTTCATAAACTACCATTATTAATGGCTTTTAACGCTTTCTGGAAATGGCTATGAGTTTTGTGCAGTCTTATATACTGTAAATAATCACCAGAATATGAATAAATATAGAGCCTCTGATTTTGTATAGTACTGTATATGGATCATCCCCCCCAAATTGGCTGGAAAACCAAAACTGTTTGCTATGAGTGACCCTACACCTTGATTATGTCTATTTATTAAAATCAAGATTCCATTTTGGGGGATCTTCTCTCACTCTTCTCTTTACTTTCTCCCTATCTTTTCTCTACTCTCTCTTTACTCTCTTTGTACTTTCTTTCTCTCCCTCTTCTCTCTACTCTCTCTCTCTCTCTCTCTCTCTCTCTCTCTCTCTCTCTCTCTCTCTCTCTCTCTGTCTCTCTGTCTGTCTCTTTCTCTCTCTCTCTCTCTCTCTCTCTCTCTCTCTCTCTCTCTCTCTCTCTCCCCCCCCCCCCCTACAATCTGTCTCTTTTCTTCTTATTATAAATAGTCTCTAGCTCTTTCTCTCCCTCACTTTTTCTATTATTTCTATAACTATATTTTTGGACTCTTCTGTTATTTCCTACTTTTTTTTCTGTTTTATCTCTTTTTACTCTCTAATTTTCTCTTTTCTTTCTCCCTCTGTTTATTTCTTGTCCCTTTTCTTTCCCCTCTCCTTTTCCTATTTTCTGTCTTCTTCACTCACTCTTTTAGCTCTCTGTTTTTTCTCTCTTTTTTTTTTGGCTGGAAAACCAAAACTGTTTGCTATGAGTGACCCTACACCTTGATTATGTCTTTTTATTAAAATCAAGATTCCATTTTGGTACCACCAAAACTTTACCAAATGCTCAGGTAGTAACTGCTTTAAAAACTTTAAGTTCTATTCAACTTTAAAGGAGGAATATGTAATATGTAATGTTGTTGGTAACATTTTAAAACTAACTAAAATTGCCAACAGAATATAATAAAATTACAGTGTTGATAGTATATTAAAGATTTATATATATATATATATTTAATAAGCAACACATGGGAGGACATGCCAACCCCAGACGGGAAGATCCACGGACACCCAGGAATATAACACAGCCTCTTCTTGCTGTGAGGCTATTGCACTACCCACCATGCCATCCAGGAAAAGTTTATACACTCATGACCAAAAGAAGAGTGGCACAACTACCCAGCAACCGACAGCAGTGAAACTTGGTGTGTAGGACTGACATGGTGAGACATGCAAATGATTGAAGTCTCATGCTCGGCCGTGCAAGTGAAGTAAGCAGGACAGGCCTTACCTACTGTACCTGACTGACCCAATAGCCACGATTACCGATATTCAGCGAGCAGTGATGCTGTCCATCTTCAGTGGTGAGTCCCGCTTTTGTCTTGTTAGAGATGACCAGGGAATCAGTGTGTGGAGGCACTGCGGTCAGCACCCAGACGAACTTTGTTTGTAGTCATGCGTCACACATCCAGAAGGCCTGGAGTCACTCCACCTCCACCCCACCACACAATCTGCAGGAACTGGGTGAGGATGTTCAAGCTGCCTGGGCTGGATTATCTTCATTAGGGGGACATCATTAGGAACCTCTACCACTCCATGCCGAGACTGCGCGTGGCCCAGTGCCATACTGAGAGACACTAGGCTGGTAGGAAGTGAAGATGCAGGAGGAGGTGCTGTGCGTTTCCTGGTGATATGTTGTCCAGTATTTGTGTCATCTTACACATTGCTCCTTTAAGCAGAACCTAAAAGCTCATCCCGTACTGACGAAGGACTGGGTTTTAAAAAAACGGATGTGTGGCCACACTGCTATGAGGGTCAGGGATGCAGTGTCACTTCCTCCTCTAAAATACAGGGACGTGGCTAAAACAAGGTCCCACCTACAGACTAAAGCTCTTGTGTTTCGATAGTGACCTGAAAACATGAGACAGGACTCAAACATTTCCATTTCCATAAGTGTGAGTGCTCTAATGATGCGTCTGGTTTAACTGGATCCCAGTAATTATCTGAGGTCTGAAAATATAATGGTTTAAAGGAGCTCTATTATGAGGCCTCAGTTTGAACTCTTAAAACCAGCACCACCACCGGCACCGTGACAGACCCTAACATCTACCATCACATCTTCTCTCCTGCTCTCTCTCCCCCTTCATACTCATTGTGCCCTACCGCTCTGTATCCATTCTGTCTGACATTCCATTCCGCTGTTTAATCACAGTATTATAGCCCCTTCCAGCTGCTCCAGTACGACATCATAGACCTGTTACACCCCCCCGCACACACATGCCCCGTTCACACACACAGAGCCTTTCTCTTTCCATTCATCTCAGCCAGACTCAGCCTAGCTGTTAAGTCAAGCAGCAGTTCTGTCTCCTCTCGGCTTTTATGATAGACAGACCTACACCACCACTGTGTGTGTGTGTGTGTGTGTGTGCGTGCGTGCGTGTGTGTGTGTGTGTGTGTGTGTGTGTGTGCGTGCACGTGTGCCATCTGACAGCCGCTCTCCCTCCAGCCCCAACAGCCTGCTCTTAACCAGTCAAACAGACACGGCTTTCATTCCAGTCACTCAGCCTCTTTATCCATTCCCACACCTCTTTTCTGTTTCTTCTCTTTACTTTCTCTTCTCTCTACTCTCTTTCTCCCTCCTCTTTTTACTCTCTCTCTCTCCCTCCTCTCCTTACTCTCTCTTTGTTTATCTCTCTACTCTCTCTCTGCTCTCTCTCTCCCTCCTCTCCTTACTCTCTCTTTATTTATTTCTCTACTCTCTCTCTACTCTCTCTCCCTCCTCTCCTTACTCTCTCTTTATTTATTTCTCTACTCTCTCTCTACTCTCTCTCCCTCCTCTCCTTACTCTCTCTTTATTTATTTCTCTACTCTCTCTCTACTCTCTCTCTACTCTCTCTCCCTCCTCTCCTTACTCTCTCTTTATTTATCTCTCTACTCTCTTTCTACTCTCTCTCCCTCCTCTCCTTACTCTCTCTTTATTTATTTCTCTACTCTCTCTCTACTCTCTCTCCCTCCTCTCCTTACTCTCTCTTTATTTATTTCTCTACTCTCTCTCTACTCTCTCTCCCTCCTCTCCTTACTCTCTCTTTATTTATCTCTCTACTCTCTTTCTACTCTCTCTCTACTCTCTCTCCCTCCTCTCCTTACTCTCTCTTTATTTATCTCTCTACTCTCTTTCTACTCTCTCTCTACTCTCTCTCCCTCCTCTCCTTACTCTCTCTTTATTTATCTCTCTACTCTCTTTCTACTCTCTCTCTACTCTCTCTCCCTCCTCTCCTTACTCTCTCTTTATTTATTTCTCTACTCTCTCTCTACTCTCTCTCCCTCCTCTCCTTACTCTCTCTTTATTTATTTCTCTACTCTCTCTCTACTCTCTCTCCCTCCTCTCCTTACTCTCTCTTTATTTATCTCTCTACTCTCTTTCTACTCTCTCTCTACTCTCTCTCCCTCCTCTCCTTACTCTCTCTTTATTTATCTCTCTACTCTCTTTCTACTCTCTCTCTACTCTCTCTCCCTCCTCTCCTTACTCTCTCTTTATTTATCTCTCTACTCTCTTTCTACTCTCTCTCTACTCTCTCTCCCTCCTCTCTTTACTCTCTCTACTCTCTCTCTCTCCCTCCTCTCATTACTCTCTCTCCCTCTTGCTCCTCTCTTTACTCTCTCTACTCTCTGTCCCTCCTCTCTTTGCTCTCTCTACTCTCTCTTTCACTCTTTACTCTCTCCTACTTCACCCCTTTACTCTCTCTCCCTCTTCTCTTTACTTTCTCCCTATCTTTTGTCTATTCTCTCTTTACTCTCTTCTACTTTCTTTTTCTCCCTCTCCCTCTTCTCTCTACTCTTTCTCTCCACTCTCTCTCCCTCTTCTCTCTACTCTCTCTCCCTCTTCTATATACTCTCGCTCTCTCTTTTCCTATCTCTCTCTGTCTCTCTCTCTCTCTCACACACTTTCTCTACTTTTCCGTACTCTTTGTGTGCTCTCTTTTCTGTCTACCCTCACTTGCTCTCTATTCTCTCTCTCCCTCTTCTCTTTCTATCTAGTCTCTCTCCCCTACAATCTGTCTCTTTTTAGATTTTCTTTCCTGCTCATTGTAAATAGTCTCTACCTTTTTCTCCCTCACTTTTTATATTATTTCTATAACTATCTATATTTTTGGACTCTCTTGTTATATATCTCCCTTTTACTTTCTAATTTTCTCTTTTCTTTCTCCCTCTGTTTATTTCTTGTCCCTTTTCTTTCCCCTCTCCTTTTCCTATTTTCTGTTTTCTTCGCTCACTCTTTGCTCTCTGTTTTTTCCTCTCTTTTTTCTTCTCTCTCTCTAGCTCTCTTTCTTTCATATGTCTCTGTTTCTTTCTCTCTCTCTATCTCATGCTCTCTCTCCATCTCTCTCTCTCTCTGTCTCTCTCTTTCTCTCTTTCTCTCTCTTTAGTCACTCAATCCTCCATCATCTTGTTCCAAGGCGTGGAAATCAGCCTCTTCTCACCAGAGGCAATGTCTTTGGCTGTCCTTGGAAGAAAGGAAGACACACACACACACACACAAACACACACACACCCACACAAACACACACAGAACACAGGCAGTGATAGGAGAGGGTGGGGCGTTTTGGCAGCCGTCAGGGCTTTTAGTTTCAGGGACAACCATTTGTATTCCTCTCACACTGATGTCTTTGTGTGTGAGAGAGATGGTAGGAGGTTTTGGAGGTGCTGATATCAAACGCAGAACATTCGAGTCACTTTCAGCCGTGACACAGAAGGAGAAAGAGCGAGGAGGATGGCTGGAGCAGTGTTGCGTTTATCGGCTTTATCTGTGCTGTAGATAGGAATTTGACAGGAGGAATGTGAACTACACAGAGAAACGAGGGAACATGGCGAGAATGAGTCCGAGCACCATTACTCACTCTTTCACTCCTTCTCACTCTAACTCTTTCTCTTTCAGCGCCCTCTCTGTATGAGCGGCGTCCAAATGTTGGAGAATTTTCTTCATAACTAAAAGACCAAGTTCAGTATTTCTGTCTCATTTGTTTGAGTGGGTTCTCTTCACCTTCTTTTGGGACCAGTTCTCAACTGTTTACAGAATTACAGCATGAGGGTGTCACGCCTCCGCGTCTTCCCGGCTTCTCCGCTCTTCAGGACTCCACTTCCAAGAGGGCCACGCTCGATGACGTCATGTCTATGCACCCCCGGTCGGACTCTGTGATTCGCTCTAGAGTGCCCGAGTTTTAACCTCAGCCGTATCCAATTACTTCCTGTATTTAAGCCACTCACAAACACTCACACTTTGCGAAGCTTTGGCAAACCTAGGTTAGCAATCCTGAGTGTTCTTTCTTCGTATGGTCTTACTCTGGTTTCCGACTTCCTTCGTTCCTTTACTACTTTTTCGCCTTATACCTTTTGCTCGTGTCCTGACTCTACGATTTGTACCTCTGCTTTCTCTCTTCGGTTTTCCCCTTTAAACTCGTTTGCCCTCGCTGTTTGTTCTACCTGGTTCTGACCTCCGCCTGTCCCTGACTCTGATTTAGACTCTCCCATCATTTTCGCTGTGTACTGTTGCTTGAACACGTTTGCATCCAGCTACGTAGCATCATGAACTTTCTTTACCTGTTAGCATGTTGCGTGTTAGCGTGTGTTTGTTGACTTCTGTGTGTTGACTTAAGAAACCCGCAACTTCTGAACTCAGGTTGGTGGCTAATAAAAAAGACTGTGCTCCTTAGGGCCAGTGGCATAAAGAACAGTTCATTATTAGCTATTAGTTTATTAATGATGACTTATGAATTATTAATAGGAACCAAAAAAATAATAAAAACATGCAGATAGTAGAAAAAGTGAAGGTGCACGAAGGCAATGCTGTACGTGGGTGGAGGTCTTGTAATGTAATTTGGGTAACCATACAGAACGAAGTATCTAAAACGTGACACCATATTAAATTGGACATTAGCCTAGCTTAGACATTAGCATCAGTATTAGCACTATAATAAAAATGCTCCATACAAATAACATGCATGCATTTCTTTTTTTTCACATGTAGACCTTGTTTGAAGACCTAAGGAGCACTGAGGCTACCTCGCTGGGATTTCATGAGTCATGTAGTGTACACCCAGCTTTAGGCTAGGCGGGATTTCTGCCTTCTATCTATAAAGCTGGACCAAGCTTTCCAACACACTTGCTAAGAACTAATGCATCAGTGTGTGCGGCGCAGATCAGCATAAGTCAATTGGGCCATAGCGGGGTCCAGTGCTTATCGCCCTCCTCTGAGTGCAGCGTTGTGCTCAGCAGGTTTCCCGAAGATTTACTGGCGGGTATAAGATTTACTCCTGAGGAGATGTGTGCAGTCTTCAGCTCTCAGACTGCTGGAGTGATTAAGCATGGCAGGGAAGAGATGGCTGCACTGGGAATGGGAAATGACTAAGTCAGGAATAAAGGAAAGAGCTTGTCACTGCATGTGTATTCAACTATGTGGGAGACAAACTGTCCACAGAGTTGTGTGTGTGTGTGAGAGAGAGAGAGACAGAGAGAGGGAGAGGAATAGAAGAGGGGGTTGAGACAGGGTGAGAGACGGCTGGCGTACTGAGAGAGCTGTGTGGTGGAAAAGGTGAAAGAAGCAGGGTAGCATACCTGCTGTTTTGTCCCCAGGAGATCTGACATAGAGGAGGGACAGAGAGAAAGAGAATGATGGAAAAATAGAGAAAAGAAGGGGAAGATAAAAAGGAAGAGAGGAGAGGAGACATAACAAAGAGAGTAAGAGACAAAAGATGATAAGAAAGAAAAAACAAGAGAGATAAGGAAAGAGAAGGAAAGAAGGGAGGGAGGGAGGGAGGGAGGGAGAGAGAGGAGAGTGTGGCAAGGAATGGGAGAGATGGGAGAAATAAAAAATAGCTAGAGAGGAAGGATGAAAAATAGAGAAGAGAGAGAAAGAAGGACTGAGAGAAACATAAGAAGTAGTGAGTGAGCAGTATGAAAAGGGTGCAAGAGAGAGATAGGGAGAGGAAAAGATGGAGAGAGTGAATGGTGGTGAGAGAGAGAGAGAGAGGGAGGGAGAGAGGGAGGGAGAGAGGGAGGGAGAGAGGGAGGGAGTGAGGGAGGGAGAGAGGGGGGTGGTAAAGAATATGAGAGATGGGAAAAATAAAAAATATCCAGAGAGGTAGGATGAAAAAGAGAAGAGATGAAGAAAGACAGAGATAAACATGAAATAGTGGGTGATAAGTATGACAAGTGTGCAAGAAGAGGGAGATGAGGAAAAGATGGAGAGAAGGAACGGTGAGTGGTATTAGAAGTGTATGAGAGAGAGAGAGAGAGAGAGAGAGAGACTGTGAAAATGTGAGTGTGGCTCTCAACCATGCAGGACTACTTCTGCAGTATTCCATCCTGCATGTGCAGCATGTCTGCCATCTACCCACAAGTCACAGCACTGTGAGGGCCATTCCAAAATCACCAGCCTGCGTGTCTTCAGGCAGTTCGTTTCAGGTGTGATTTGGATCGTTGTCCAGTTTGTTGACTGACTGTGTCACATTAGCCTAAAGACAGTGCCTGTGCCTGTGCCATCTGCCTGTGCAATGCTTCCTATGTCAGTGGCTGCCACAGAACCTCAAAGCAGATCCACCCCCATGCTTAACAATAGGCATGGTGCTCATGTCATCAACTACTGCTCCTTTTCCCCAACATACCGCCATCAGTCCAGAGCATTTATTTCCAAAGTGCCTCTTGTTCATTGAGATATCGTTGTGTCACTCGTTCACCTTTGTGATGCAGCCTTAGGTAAGGCTACCCTGACTTTGCCATGCAGATCATGCTAGTGCATGCAACGCTACTCTGTATAACGATGCACTGTGGCATGTTGGTATCCTTTAGGTGCAAAGTTACAAACCATAGAAGAAGAAACTGGGCAAACCAATTAGCGACAGCACCACCCTGAGGCAGACCTGTGCTGCATCACAGGAGGTGCAAGAAGTTAAACTCACCCTTTACCCTCCTCATCCAAGAGCAACAACCGTCCCCATATCAGGGCTGCATGCCATATTGGTAGGGACAGTTAGGTAAGGCCATGCAGATCATGTTTGTGCATGCAACACTACACAGTATAACGATGCACCATGACACTTGATATGTTTTCTGATTTGCAGATATTCTGGTGGTATCCTTCAGGTGCATAGTTAAATTTTTTATAAGGAGCAACTGGGCAAACCAATAAGCTGAAAAGTAGTTTCAGTATTGGTAGGGACACATCCTTACTGTCTATTTGCAAACCTACACCCTTGGTCCTGGGCTCTGCAAGACCCCCTTTACATTGCACATTGGGTAGCACCACAAAACAATGCTGGATGCGTACATGATGTTTCTGAGACATGGTTAATCAGTCACTTTTCCCGGTATTCAGGCATCTCAGACAACATAGTGGTACATTAATAACCCAGAAGGCAGTGGAAAATAACCTGGTGGCTATCAGACCCCAAGCAGCTGCTGATGTTGCCTATTAGGTAGAGTTTGTACTAGGGCTGCCCTCTAGAAGTCGACAATCGAATCGTCAGTCAGCGACCCTTTAAGTCGACTGGGACCCTTCAAGTCAACTGACAACAGTGACATTTTTTTCTTTGTTAAACAGACTAAAGCTTACAAAAATACACAAGAACTTTAAGAATGTAAAAAGACATTTTAATAATTATTAAAGGGAGAATAATAAATATATATATATACACATATATATATATATAAACAGACTAAAGCTTACAAAAATACACAAGAACTTTAAGAATGTAAAAAGACATTTTAATAATTATTAAAGGGAGAATAATATATATATATGTATATGTAAGTTCTAGCTGGGCTGTGATGCATGCGTGCTAAAAAATTTAATCCGTGTGACGACGTGTGCTGGCGGTTCACCGTTAAAGGAAGCTAAAGCTGTGAAGCTGAGAAACACGGGGGGAGCGATGTCTCAGAGAAAGCCTGGAGGAGGTTTTGAAGAGAATCCGAACAAATTAAACCTAACTCTGCTCCTCAGTTAGTCATACATCCAACACTGCTTCAAACGAGTGAGCTGACTTTCGTTTTAGACATAACGGCTGTTTGCGGTGAAGGAATAACAGACCAAAGACGTTTGTTTTATTATAATTCTATTATTTTAGACTCTAAATTACAGATATGTTCATTTATTCATCTACAGCTAAGATTATCTTTATTTAAGGATAAGTACAGTCACTTAATACGCCTGCTGATAAACGAGAGATAATTATTTCAGCGCGGGTAATATAATAAACGGTTTCAGGTCTACCATTCTTCTTTTCATCTAAAATAATTTAAATATGGACTAATCTGGTTTTATTTAGCAGTTCATTATTTATGAGAGATGAAAGACGAAGGGTCCTCCTACTGAAGAAGCTGTTAGAAGTGAAATTAAAAGACTATAAGCTATAAGCGCTAATGTTTAGCATAATACGCGCTGCTGCCCGACGCTATATCCTGTAACAACTGCCCACCTAACTGTGTGCATGTGTGAGTGTGGAGTGGAGAAAGACACAGGTGCTGCGTGACAGGTACTGCCATACCACCAGTCAGTGTGATTACACTCCTGCTGGGCTGTCCCTGAAGGCCGTGACCTTCATCATTGCCTGTCAAAGCCGGAATTCGGCCCATTTTGGCATGAAAGGTTAGTCGTGACCATGAGATCGTTAGCATCTCTCTCTTTATCTCAGTTGTGCTTTCTACCCTGAAAAAATGCACTGAGGTTTCACTCGATGCAAATGTATACCTCATTTCCCCATTAATAAAACACTGGGGGGTCCTGGGAAGTGCCAGTCTTGCAGTAGGAGAGACTTTGTAAGTGTAAATAGCTGTGCTAGGTTGTTAATGTGCTGGGCTGTGAGGTAGTAGTGCAGTGTTAGTGCCTGTCATCAGGTTGAAGTGTGTCACTGTAGATGACAGGCCTGCTATGCCTTCCTTTCAGTAGCACTGAGCGGTGGGGGTCCCCTGCTGCCTTGTTCAATAAAAGGCTTTCACGTAGGGTGCTATGTTTCCCATGTCTCAGTCTATGCCAAGACATTAGACTGGTTTCCAAAGTGGATAAGTAGTCACAGTCCAGTCGCAAGGAACAGCTGGAAATGTAGACGAACCCCAGTGCTGTCAGGTTAGACGTTGTGAGCGGTAGGAAACCCACCATGATGGGGAGCAGGATGCAGAGCTAAGTCTCTCTGCCCCAACGCCTTGGGCGAAGAGGATGCAACTCCAGGGTTTGGACTGGCGGCAGGCCACTAGGCGCACAGACCCAGTAGTCTAACCTATACTAGGAGGGAAGCACCCAAGCTGCCCACCTCTTTGTGGTTTCAGGCGTGACTTTTCAGTCCCTCTCAGATGAGAGCTTTCAGTTCGCCAGTCATTTCTGATGTCCTCATACCACTGTCAGTCATGGTTTGTGTCAGTGTGTGAGGCTTGGGTACCACTTTCATACCCTCAGTTCTTGTATGGGCTTTGTCCATATCTGTGGGTCAGGGGACTGGCACGAGGGACTATGGACTCTACAAAACCCATGCTGCAGGGAGGCTGTAGTTGGGGTGATGTGACCCCACATGCCCCTGGGACTCTGATCAGGGACTCTGATATGGACTTTGTAGGGCCACCGTAGCTTTAAGTGGCCATTAAGTGCAATATATCCATTTTCCAACAGAACCAAGTCTTCTCAGTGTCTTCTCCTTCTGTGCCCATATCTGCTGGTCAGTGAAAAGCGTTTCACTCTTGTCGCCTATTCACTCGGCTGCTCAATATGACGGATGTCTGATTTATTGCCCTCTGTCGTTTGGTTCAATTAAATATATGGTGCTGGAACAAGTCTCCGAGGGCTCATTTGATCACTGAGTGCTAATTATGTTCAGTCAGACAGGACAGAGAGGAGGACCAGACCATGACAGCAGTGCTGCTTGTCCTTCTGGGCTGTAAAACAGAGTGTATGTGTCTGTAACAGAGACAGAGAGAGCAAGAGAAGTAGAGGGAGACTTGATGACTAGCATGTAATTCAATGCAACGGGCTCTAGCAATATGTCCTAGCGTTTAAACGCTTTCCATTCTCCCCATAAACTGTAGTTATCTCGCTACGGCCCGATTCAAATTCCATAACACGTCTCCTTATCTGATATACATCTAGCAGGCCATGCGTGAAACTTAGCATTAGCTACCTCCTCCAGATCCAGCAATCGAGCATGTAATGTCTTGAGAGAAAATGAGCCACTGCCAGGGCTATTTAGTTGGAAGGGAGTCGCAGTTAAATTGAGCAGGCTGAGTTAAATCACCTAGCGTCCACGTGCGGCAGAAAATAAATAGTTCAGCCAGTGCGGCTGGGTTAATGAGGCCGCCCTGGGTGGTGGTCTCGGTGGCTGACCGCCGGTTGGTCGCCAGCCTCCGAACGCGTCTCCGGTCGCCGAGTCTTCGCCTCCATCATCCATCATCTTCAGCATCTAATCATCCTTCCGACAGCACCAGTTCTATCGAGTTGGCCGGATCCGCTCCTGCGCTTTGACAAGCCGGCGAGGAAATTACTTCTTTATCATTCACGGGCTGCTGATTGCAGAGCGGCATGTCTTAAACGGTTGTTGAAGAACTGTCTTTTTTTTGTCTGGCTGCACGGAAAATAGAAATATTCTCTTTCTGCGGCGCGTTGTCATGGTAATTCCTCCCCTCGGAGGAGCCACCGAGGATGATTTTGTTGGGTCTTGATTGACGATGGTGTTGGAGTGGTGTGTAGAAAGGTTTGCCTGAGATCTACAGGAAAGCAGTTATAACCACAATGTAAGACATGCTTATAACACATGCTTATAACACATGCTTCATGTAGTAATGAAAGTGTCTGACTTTCTTCTGGTTACATCCTAACACTGTGCACCCTAATGCAAGGTTGGGTATTATACCGGTCACTCCACTGTATGTGAGCAGATGAGCAGAAGCCCTATCTGTAGTAGAGAATACCCAGTGTACTCTAAAGGCCACCGCACACTGGACACATTCCATCACACAGTGTTCAAAATTCAAAACCGTTTTTAATGAAGGTATGCACACCGGGCCCATACAGGCACTCACAGCACTGTTCAGTCCCTCAGTGTGTCACAGTGCACCATGGTGTATTTTGTCATTGCTACATCAAATGAAGGCCTTACTGTAGATCTCATGTGGTTTGTAATTTACACAGAGAAAGACAGCCAGTCTTTAAGATAAACAGACAATGCTCTGTTACCTCAGCTAACATTATTAGCCTAGCTTTTTTCAGCTCGTATATTTCAGCTCCAGAAACGGTTTGTGAAAAGGGGATAAACTAGATAAGATAAGATAATGCTTTATTGATCCCACAGTGGGGAAATTTACAATGCCACAGCAGCACAGAGGAAAGAACAGAAGTGTCAGGAAACATACAAATAATAAATAAGATCTATATATACAAAAATTACAGAAAATATAAATAGTAGAAATGGAAATAGATTCCTGCACATAGTCGAAATGGACTATTGTAGAAGTAGACTACTGACGGGAGCGGCTGTTATACAGTCTGACAGCAGCCGGATGGAAGGATCTGCGGTATCCCTCCTTCACACACCGTGGGTGCAGCAGCCGGGCACTGAAGGAGCTGCCCAATGCTTTCAGAGAGTGGTACATGGGGTGGGATAATACCGTGTTGAAAGCTCTATTTCATTAAATGGATATGAATAGAGTGAAACTCATTTTTATTGGCTCTCCCTGATGGCTTATATGAGCTCACCGTAATAAGCTCAGCTTGGTTTGTAATGTGGCATTGCCTGGATGAGTTTCTGGGTGTAGGCCGTGTCAATGTTCAGACACTCTTGTATCAAAGAATTGTGCAGTTGGGCCACTGCTGGTAGACCCGTATGACCGTACGCTTCCGCACACCTGCAGATTCAGCTACATTTACATTTACATTTACATTTAAGGCATTTAGCAGACGCTCTTATCCAGAGCGACTTACAACCGTGCTTAGTGATAATATTCCAGTTAGTCGAGGAAGTTTAGAGCCTAAAACTCACCATGAGCTCAGACACTGCCCGAACAGGGGGTCAGTGCTGGTACCTAGAGAAAGGTTATTATAAGTGCAACACAATATACATTGACAAAGGTCATTATAAGTGCAATACAAAAGGTTATAAAATTGCCACACGATACACACACAAATTACACGTCTGCTAGAGTTCACTCACTTAAGTGCTTTACGAAGAGATGGGTCTTCAGTCTGCGTTTGAAGACCGCGAGAGACTCCGCTGTTCTGACGCCCAGTGGGAGTTCATTCCACCATCTGGGAGCCAGGACGGAGAAGAGTCTGGACGCTTGTCTTCCATGAGTCCTCAGGGATGGTGGTTCGAGACGAGCTGTACTTGAAGCACGAAGGGCTCGAGGTACAGCTCGACTCTTCACCATCACCATAAGGTAGGGAGGCGCTGGTCCATTCTTGGCTTTGTAGGCCAGCATCAGAGTTTTAAACCTGATGCGGGCAACAACAGGAAGCCAATGAAGGGAGCGCAGCAGTGGAGTGACGTGGGCTACTTCCTTCACACTCTGATCTTTGGCCACGCCCAAATGCAGTCACTCCTTTTAGCCAATCATTAACATCTGCTTTGGAGCCATTTACACACATGGAACGAAACCTTCACGAGACTGTAGAACCTCTTCTCAATCTATAAATCCCATCACTCACGCAGGTATTTATAGTCCTATGATTCTTGTGCAGCACCATCTGCAGGAACCTGAAGATACTACCACCTTAAACACGCAGTGTAAACATGTAGCAACCATTACTTGTAGCACTGGCCTTTTAAAACTCATGAAGTGTGGTAGAGCTTTGGCCATACCAAGAGGATCATGGGAGGTGCACTTCCACCGAAAAAAGGACTACATGTTGTTTAATGTCATTGTCTGTTGTTTGTGTGTTGAGAAGCGGGTTTGGTTGACGTGTTTTATGTTTTGGAGGCTACACTGTCAGGGTGAAGCATGTGGTTAATGGTGACCTCCACCTGTGAGACTGTGTGAATGTGTATGCCATTCATAAAGATCTGTTCTTGGATCAGAGTCACACTTTCAGCTGAATCTTCTTTTGACCACTGTTATTTTATTAAGATTTTATTTAAGATTTTATTATTTTAGTTTCTGCTGTGTATTTGAATCTGCTGATTTAAGAAATGTATAGTTTACGTACTGACAAACATAAAGCTCAATAATCACTGTTTTGACTGCACTACTGGATTAAACTAAAATCTGATAAATAGATATAACATGAAGTCAGTTAATATCCATCATCTGGAATTTATAGCTCCTTTACCCGTATCCAGTAAGAGCCAACATTTGACATTCTGGCCCTACTCAATCCACAATTTATCTTCCCCATAATAGTAGTTTATGTGATGCCCCAAATTTTCCAGTGTGATCAAGGTGTCATTTAGCCTCAATAGCCAAACGTCTGCCTATTGTCAGAGAGGCTGGGATGCTTCATCACATAACATGGCCAAGAGAATTCTGTGCTGACAGGAAGTGGCTATAAAACATTCTTTGTTTCTGTCTGACGTAAATCAGAAGGCAGGGCTACAGCAAAAACTTTATCATCTGCACCAAAAGTGGTAAGTGTCAGTAACCACACATGGAAGTTATCAGCTACTGAATGCTCCTGACAAACCTAAGCATTCGCAAGGAAGAGGTGGGACCAGGAAGCATGGAGAAACAATGTAACATGCTTCTATTTGGCAGCTTATTGATGTTTAACCACAGAACTGAAGCTGTTCAGGCTGGTGGGAGGTAACGTACTGTAAACAAACCTGGGAAACAAAGGCAAGATGGACAGATTGGCATCATAACAGGGGCTTCCCTGAGTGCAAGTGAACTGGAGTTCCACGCAGGGCTTTAAGGCCTTGTTCAGAATACCAGCCCAAATCCAATTTTTGGCATATCCAGATTGAATCAAGATTGATTTTTTTATTCTCTGTACACCAAAAAACACATCAAATCTAATTTTTTGTAAATCTGTTCCAAACTACATTTAGAGGTGGTTTGAAATGTGCCTGGCCGCTCTGGTACCTCACAAGGCACCAAATAACAGAGATGTACAATGAAACTGAAACACCTGTCATTTTAGTGTGGGAGGTCTCATGGCTAAATTGGACCAGCCTGGTGGCCAATCTTCATTAATTGCACATTGCACCAGTAAGAGCAGAGTGTGAAGGTTCAGTTAGCAGGTAAGAGCACAGTTCTGCTCAAAATACTGCAATGCACACAACAATATGGGTGACATACCAGAGTTCAAAAGAGGACAGATTGTTGGTGCACGTCTTGCTGGCGCATCTGTGACCAAGACAGCAAGTCTTTGTGATGTATCAAGAGCCACGGTATCCAGGGTAATGTCAGCATACCACCAAGAAGGACGAACCTCCACCAGCATCACGTAGTGACCTGGCCACTATCCTGCAAGATGAATGGCTTAAAGTCCCTCTGACCACTGTGCAGGACGCAGTATATGTCATTCCCAAGACCAACTGACGCTGTATTGGCCGCAAAAGGAGGCCCTACACCATACTAATAAACGATTGTGGTCTAAAACCAGGTGTTTCAGTTTCATTGTCCAACCCCTGTATATTTCCTATGTAATGGTTCAGAGGGCAAGACGATGCATCTCCATCTCTCCTGCATCTCAGTTGGAAGTCTGTAGCAGCATAGATATGTAGGTACTGACGTCTACATTGTTACCACAGTGTTACCTTAATTTTACATATGCTATGTACATAATCCTGCATAATGCTAAACAGGATTATGGACATTTATCATCGTTTGTTGGTTGTGTTGTTAGCAGCAGCTCAGAGACACTGGGCAGGACACGCAATCTGTCTTGGGAACCTATCTAAAGGAACCTTCTGAAAGGGCATGAGTGGACCATCTGTAGGTCTGTTATTCCCAGTCACCGGCCACCAGTGCCAACTGGTAGAATTACCACTGTACTTATTGAAGCTGGCCACTTGTGGGGAATATGGGGTATTGGGTGAAACGTCCAGCATGAGCATATCAATAGCACGCTGTGTATGTTGTACATCCAGCAAGATCAGGTGGAATGGAATCATGTGACATATGTCATGATGTGCTATTGTTGGGTACTAGGTTAAAGTGAACATTGCTGTTCTTTATAATAATAGTGTATACTACACCTCAGAATCAGAATTAGGCTTTATTGGCCAAGTTTGTTTACAGTCAGGATGTAGAGGCAGATTAAGGCATTGTGTGATACTGTTAGCAGGATTAGTACGATAAATAAGAAGTGCCATACAGGAGGAACATAAGAGTTAAATAAGAGAGGTGTGGATTTGTTATGTACACAGTTGTTTAAGTGTGAAGGCATGTGGGAAGAAGCTTCTCTGTAGCCTGATTGTCCTGATCCTCATTGGGCTAAATTTATTTGGCTCGATTTTCTGGTTTAGGTAAAAGTGACTGGGGACCAGTTCTGTTCCCTACACTAGGTGTATATGCGTTAGTGTCACGCCTCCGCGTCTTTCCGGCTTCCCTGCTCTTCGGGACTCCACTTCCCAAAGGGCCACGTTCGATGACGTCATGTCTATGCGCCCCCGTTTGGACTCTAGGTCACCTGAGTTTAGCCACAGCTGTCATCAATCACTTACTTCCTGTATTTAAGCCACACACAAACACTCACTCTTTGCGAAGCTTTGCCAAACCTAGTTTAGCCATTCTGAGCGGTTCTTTCTCGTGTTGTCCCTTTCTGGATTTCGACTCCCTTCGTTTCTCTACTACTCTTTCGCTTTATCCCTTTGGCTCGGACTCTACGGTTTGTACCTGTGCTTCCTCGCTTTGGTTTTCCCCTTCGGTCTTCCCCTCTAAACCTGTTTGCCCTCGCTGCTTGTTCTACCTGGTTCTGACCTCCGCCTGTCTCTGACTCCGATTTAGCTTCTCCCTTTGTTATACTGTTTACTGTCGCTTGCTGAGCTTGCCTGTTTATGAATAAACCGTTCCTGGTTTTTTAATTCTGCAAACATCGGTTTCGAAATCTTTTGTCTAACAGTTAGATGCATAGCGTCACTGAAGGCAGTGCTGGTTTGTGTTTGCGATTCTTCAAACGCTGCCCACAAATGTGCCCTTCTTTTCTGAGATACTGAAACACTCAACTGTTGTGTCCTTCAAGACCTTCAGTCACCTACAATCCTTCATGCATAGCATAGCCTGCATACAAGAGGCCTTACTAGTGAACTGAGGATCTGAGACATGCAACCAGACACGTTTAAAACTAGCATTTAAAATATGAAATTTAAACGTATCTCTTCTATTAAACGTAGCCTCTTCTTTCTCAGCTGTAGTTCTCACTGTAAGACCAAGTTCAGCTAAACAACCTTGGAGGACCAGAGTGACCAACCCACCAAAGAGTAGTAGCTATTTCAGTGTTTACATCTAAAAGCTAGCTACTGGAGTGCTGCTTGTCCATAATGGCTCTCTTTGTGTTGTGCCCTTCACACCAAGCTGCTCTCTTGTTGGTGCTTGTATATGAGGCGTACTTGGGAATATGTCATCTAGGCCTTCTCTATGTGCCAGATAGAGAAAAGTGAAAAACCCTTCCTCCAATCAAATTTGCCTCAGATTGGCAGCTAGGCCAACTATGACCCCAGCAGAATTAAAATGCACTTATTTTGTAAACTACTGCCCTTCCATTGTCACCTGCCTGCAAAGTACCATGTACGTGTTCAATGAAATAACCAAAAAGGATTGCTTATGACAATAGTTCACAATTGAAACCTTCCACTTGCAAATGGAACTGGTTCCAACCTTTAGAGCCTGATTATGTTCTGGACAAGCTATTCATTCCTGACACATATAACTACTGTCGTCAAATCCCTGGTGAAAAAGCAGCAACCTACATCCTGCTGTTAAAAGCAATTTAAGACCAATTTGCCTTCCTTTGAAATATGCTTCTTAAAGAAGCAAGAGATACTTTGGATATGGCTCCACAAATAAACCCCGAAGGAGCTCCTTTGGGCCTCCTAAATCCCACAGACCTGGCTAGACGTTCTCTGTATAAAGTTTACAAAGCAGATAAAGATCGCTGTCTTTTAGGGATTCTGTGCATTCACACACACAAACAGAAAAGGAATAAATACCGGCCTTAATAAACAGGAATCAATACGCAATTAAAAGACAAACAAGGTATCGATATAGCCTAAAGATCCTGGCAAGCCAGCCGGGCGACACATTAAAACACAAGCAAGGAGTCGATACATAATTAATATTATGAGTGTACAGGCTAAATGTTCTCTGCTCCTTTGCTACATATCTCACAACTTTTACACGGTTTGTATCTATTTCATGCACAGTAGGATTATGGGTAAAACCTATGCTGTGGTACCATTGATGTACATGACTGACAAGCTTAAAGGTGCCATAGAATGCATTTGTTCTTCATTCTGCATGTCAACATAGAAGGTATGTGACCGGTCAGGGTGAAAATGCCCAGATACAGATTTACACGTCCATTAAAATCCTGGGATTAGGTCCTATAGTGAAACAAGCTGTGTAATTTGATGAGCTCTGCTCTGATTGGCTGGTTTAGATCGAGACACTGAGATGATCACACAGAAGCAGCATATCATAATACACACTGACAGGCAAATTAATGAACCTCTATGTAAATGAGTTAGATCGTCTTACTATAATTATTTAGTTAGCCATGCTAATGCTAGTTACTTGGAGTATGCTAGTAGCTAATGTAACTTCTACTAGCTGCTCGCTTTTCATCTAATCCAGCTCAACACAAACTCAATTAAAGTTGTTGCTCAGTATGAAACATTCAGTTTAAGATGATCATCTTCAACTTGCAAACACTGATACAGTCACACATAAGGTTGCCACTTTTCAGAAATGAAAATAAAGGACGGGGGGTGTGGTCATGTGTGAGTGATATGTGTTGGAAATCGTGTCCCGTATTTGATCTAATACTGGGGTAGGGTGGGCGATTGTTTGGGGGAGAGTGTGATCATTCATTTGTGACAATGTGTTTAACAGACATTTACGGTAATACGGAAAAAAGCTCATTCCGTATTTGAACTGAGTCCAGAGGGGTGGGGTTTGAGAGAGATTGTGATCATGTGTTCATGTGTGTGTGACAGATGTGTATATCGGACATTTACGGAAATACGGAACAAAATGCGCCCTGTATTGGTTTTATACGGGACGCAACATTTAATTGCCAAATAAAAGACGATTCCGTATTTTACGGGACGGGTGGCAACCCTAGTCACACAGCATGGCTGCTACTTACATACTGCTGTTGGGGTTGTGATGCTAAGTCTCTTGTTGTTCGTTGAACACACAGTCTCTTCAGTGTTCAACGCTGATCGAAGCTGATCCATATTGTCCATGACGGGTTTGTCACAAAGCACTGCTACTTCCGACTGCTGTTTTAAATGTGCACTTGTTGTTCAAACACACTCTAAGTTCAACGCTGAGTGAAGCTGCTCCATATTGTCCAAGATTTGAGCACTGTCCGGATTTAAATGTGCAGAGGAAACTTACAGCTCTAAACGAGGAGCCAAAATTGACTTCATATTCACTGGCTTGAGTTGCAATTATATATTTTCCATCTTAAATGATGCATTAAAGTATTTAAGGTAGAACAAGAACAATTAATTAAGAAGCTGGAGAATAGGAAACCAGCTTTAGCCTTATTAAGAGATGAACATCAATCATGCCTTCTGACAGGTTCCTTAGACAGGGTATGAAAAGTGCTGACATCACCTTTACAGCCTGAAGCGATAGATATGATTCTACACGATATGATTCTAAGTCCAGCATTTTCATTACTGTCTCTTAGTTGTTGTATGTACATTTTAAATGGGTACAAAATTGACTAAAGATGGTTACATTAAAGGTTAGGATTTTGGAATCATCTTGTTTTATAGTCCTCTATTCCGAATGCAGGATTTGTATTTAAAGGAGGAGCAACAGTGTGAGGTTCACAAAGCCTTGGTTCTATGCACTGAACTCTCCATACTCAACTTTCCATTCTATGGCACCATTAAAAATGTCCATGTCACACTCCTTGGTTCATCAGAACATTGTGTAATCCCCAACTCAGTAAATCCCATGGACTGCATCCGAAATGGTGTACTTCCATACTATACAGTACCCGAAAGCAGTATGTGAGAATAGTTAGTATGTCCGAATACGTAGTGTTCATAAAACAGTGTGTGAAAAGTCCCCAGATGACGTATTACATCAGGAGAGATTTTGAAGTATGTGACCACAGCACACTGTGCTATCCCATGATTCCAAGGGAGCTACAGAGATGTTCGAAGCAGTGAAAAAAAATGGCAGATAGCGGAGAGCCTGCTGTTTACTAAATACCTCAGTATGCTACTTCCTGTAACAGATGGTAAAGATTTTGCCAACTTTGGCTTTTAAAAAATGGGGTTTACCGCCATTATGTGACATCAGTGGAGATCCGGGTCAAAGGACACGTAAAGATGGCGGATGTAGTGCGGCCGAGGAAGTGTGCATACTGCACACTCGTGTACTAACAGTGCACACTTCTTAAATGGCTGAGTAGTACATACTAGATCTAATTCAGTACATACTGCTTAAGTATGTCATTTCAAATGCAGATGTTTCTCTTAATGCATCCATTAGTCATATGATCCAATCCTCCAATCAGAGCAGGTCTCAGTCACCTGAATTCTAATTGCGTACACCTGTTTTCCTCAGTATATTAGTCAGTCTGATTGTGAAGTATTGACACTATCCTGTAGTGTAGAGGGCTTATCTGTTAGGACCTGGCTGTTCTCAGGTGTTTGTCTATTGGTTCCTGTCACTGTCTGAGGTAATTAGTCTGATTGTCTTCTGCTTTTGACACCTGCCTGCACCGCGACTGCTCTATTCATTACATTGTGTGTTTTGGCTTCTTTGTTGCTGACTTCGACTGGTTTAACGACTTCACTTTTCTAGAATCCCCCTTCGATTTGTTTATCTGCGAGCATCTGTCCTTCTTGAGCAACAGTGCAGTTTTGTTTATGTTCCTCAAATCTGCTTTGGGGTTTTTTATGCCATTGCTAGCAAACGTGCATTATGGGAAGGTTTAAAGTAAAAATAGCTGAGCTACCCGCAAGCTACCCTTTAGAAAAATATGTAGTGACTCCTCTTGCTGCATGGTAAAAGGGTCTTACTACACTGAAGCTACTGCATGATTCATGATATCTCTAATTAAAATTAGTGACTTGCCAGTTTGTTGTAAAGGTTATGCTAAAAATGCATACAACCAGTGGTGGGCTATTCACATTCATATGGGCCAGTACGGTAAGGGCCTGTAAATCACCATGGCATCTTGTTTTTTATGTATGTTATTAATGCATAATATTGCCTCTCCTTTTTTTCCCCCAAATTTCCAAATCTCTTCTTCACCACTGTGTGGAATGAGCACTGTGCACTGGCATGTTTTGGTTTTTGGTGTCCATGCTAACATGTAAGAGCACTGACACTGCGTACACTAGCAGAGCAACAAAATGCCCTGGAAGCAATGCGGCTTCGAACATGAAGCAGTGAGAATATGGGCATCAAGCATGCCTTATAGAGCAAAATACAAAGAGATAAACCAGTGTGTTTTAACTCTGGTCCTGGAGGCACACTGAACTGCACATTTTAGTGGATTCCCTACTTTAACACACCTCCTGCAAGAGCTGGTAAATGAGCTAATAAGTTGAATCAGGTGTGTTGGGAGAGGGGAAGGCACTAAAACGTGCAGGGCAGGGTGCCTTCAGGACCAGGGTTGAGAATATTAGCTATGAAAAGCACTTCAAACAAAACAGGAAACGATACCAACATAGAGTCCCTGAGTTCCTGGACATTATAGATAAACATTATAACTATTAAAACATACTGGACGTACTTTAAAGCAGATCTTCAAGCTTAAACCCGCTACCAAATCAGGTAAAATCTGAAAACTGGTATAGGGTAAATAAAGGCAGCAAATGTAATTTTTATAAAGAATCTAACTGGTTTTGACTATTTCTCTATTCAATTCCAGTCAATTCAACCTTTCTTTTTATTATATCATTACAGGCCTGTACAGTATAACGAAACACAGTCAGGGCTCCTTCTCCAGTGCAGTATAAGAATATATGTGTATATATGTAGAAATGGTGTAGTGCAAAGACAAACAGACAAAATCAATGTGTGCAAACAGTACAGTATGTGTGCTGGACATGTGGAAAGAGTCAGAGCAGTATCACTAAGTATGTGGTTGTAAACAGTATAGATACAGGGGTTGGACAATGAAACTGAAACACCTGTCATTTTAGTGTGGGAGGTCTCATGGCTAAATTGGACCAGCCTGGTGGCCAATCTTCATTAATTGCACATTGCACCAGTAAGAGCAGAGTGTGAAGGTTCAGTTAGCAGGTAAGAGCACAGTTCTGCTCAAAATACTGCAATGCACACAACATTATGGGACATACCAGAGTTCAAAAGAGGACAAACTGTTGGTGCACGTCTTGCTGGTGCATCTGTGACCAAGACAGCAAGTCTTTGTGATGTATCAAGAGCCACGGTATCCAGGGTAATGTCAGCATACCACCAAGAAGGACGAACCTCTACCAGCATCACGTAGTGACCTGGCCACTATCCTGCAAGAAGAATGGCTTAAAATCCCTCTGACCACTGTGCAGGACGCAGTATATGTCATTCCCAAGACCAACTGACGCTGTATTGGCCGCAAAAGGAGGCCCTACACCATACTAATAAATGATTGTGCTCTAAAACCAGGTGTTTCAGTTTCATTGTCCAACCCCTGTATATAAAGTGTACAGTGCAGGTGGAAGAACAGCAGCTGTCAGGTAACAACCAAATTGCCTAATTGTATAGATAAATAAATACAGCTGGATGTTCAAGTGTGCAGGTTAAGTTATATCTATTTGGAATAACAATGTCTGTTCAGTTAAACTTAAAAGCTATCATTTCCTGCTATTGTTTAGCAGTTTAACATGTGAGATTTAACCCAGAAACTTTGCATACAGTCCATAATATATAATCATATTTGAAGTACAGGAATAATCCAGCTTCTTTGTTTCAATGTCATTCTCACGAACGCTGTTTATGAAGGTTTGATGGAGATTTGAAGGCATTGGACCTTTTTTGTCTACTCCTTTCTAGAATTTGTGGATGCAGTGCTCAAAAACTGATCAGGAATTTCACTGGGGAACTTATGGATGAGTCCTTAATGTCATCAATAACTTTCAACATGTTAAACATTTATACTCTAACATAATAACTTTAACATTTTCCTGTTAGCTCGGTCTTTCTCTCCTCAACCCGGATTGACCAGAGGAGGATGGGTTCGCCCCTCGAGCCTGGTTCCTTTCGAGGTTTCTTTCTTACCCTAAGGGAGTTTTTCCTCTGGCTTGCTCTGTGCTATACAAATGAATGTTGACTGATTGGTTGAATAACTTTGTAGTTTGTTAACACTACCACATGCACCGATGAAATGCTGTACTACTAAAATTAATTTTATTCGCAGATCAGAAACACCATCACCACACTATTGGAAATGTCGTCAAACGCAAAGCTTTTACTGATTGAAGCATATAGCATTTATTAGCTTCATGTTCATATTAGCGACTTTAGCTTTGTAGCTCCAAAAACTCCATTGAAACTTACGAGGTCAAACCAAAGCTTTTACTGATTGAAGCATACAGCATTTTTAGCTTGTTCTTGAGGAACTTTAGCTTTGTAGTCCAGGTATCCAACTTAGCTCTAAAGAGTTTAGACCATGTTTTTTTTTTATGAAATATCAACATTTTTATTCAATCTTTCTGAGAACCAGTCAAGAAATGGCACTTCCACGTAAACCTCCATTTACCCCAGAAGTACAGTGAGAATGAGGAAACATACAGGCCATTTATAGAGATGCATACGCTGAATTGCCTTGTCGCAATGCTGGCTCACTCCTAAGGGGACCTGGCACTGGTGAGCACATGTCGAGCTCCATCTCGGTTTGCCAGCTTCTGCAGAGCATGCAGACAAAAGTCAAAGCCAAATGCTTTATTACCATGAGAATGAGGCCTAATGCCTCAGACACGTACCCTGCATTACAGCGCTCATCCCCAGCATTAGCACAGCATGGTCGTTAAGCTGATTTTCTTAAGAATAAAGCATTACTAAAACACCCACGGTGCACACGCAGACACACCTACAGTAGTACAAACAAAGCACAGCTTAATGGTGTTTCCACACGTACTGGGTTCTTTACAAAACCTCCACATACCGTATTCTAATCAAATCCCTGTAGCCAAGCTGTAGAGCCACTGGCACCATACAGTATCCAACAAGTAGTTGGATGCTTTCAGCTGTAAACCACTGGTAAGCTTTCATGTAGTGGGTCAGGACCCCTACAGGACCACCACAGAGCAGGTATTATGTTGGTGGTGGATCATTCTCGGCACTCGGCAGTGTTAGTGTGTGTGGTGCTGGTGTGAGTGGATCAGACACAGCAGTGCTGCTGGAGTGTTTAAACACTGTGTCCACTCACTGTCCACTCTATTAGACACTCCTACCTTGCTGGTCCACCTTGTAGATGTACAGTCAGAGACGATAGCTCATCTGCTGCTGCACAGTCCAATGTTGGTCATCCTATGGTCCTTCATCAGTGGGCTGAGGATGCTGCCCACAGGACGCTGTTGGCTGAATAGTTTTGGATGATGAGCGATTTTCGGTCCAGCAGTGACACTGAAGTGTCCCACCCACTTAAACCCGCATCACGCCAGGGAGAACTGCAGTCCTGAGAATGTAGACCCACCACCCATAAAATACCTGCTCTGTGGCAGTCCTGTGGGGGTCCTGACCATTGAAGAACAGGTACACAGAGAAACAGATGGACTACAGTCTGTAACTGCAGAACTACAAAGAGCTCCTACATGGCAAGTGGAGCTAATAAACGGCCATGAGTGTAGATACGAGGAGTTTGGTGAGTGATTATCATTATATATACAGCTCTGGAAATAAATAAGCCCACTCCAGTTTCTTCTTAAATCAGCATCTCCACATGTACAGCAGGTTCTCAGTGAGGAACAGAAGGTAGGGTTCTAGCTTTACTGGCAGATACAGTGAGCGTCTGGTTCATAAGAACAAGGTCAAGCAGCAAACACACAGGACAACACAGCTACAGACTGGCAGAGGGCCAAACCCACTCTCTACTGACCGTGATGAGCGCCACCTCATTCCACCGTCCCTTAACCACCGTAAGATGACCTCAAGTGACCTACAAAGAGACTGGCGAGCGGTGGCTGGGGTGAAACGCACAGCGAGCATGGTTCTAAAAACAGGCTTCTGGAGGTCATTAGTGATTTTCTAAATAAACAGATCTAATACACTGACTCTGACTCAAACTCTGATCTGGAGTTTGGGAGACGTGTTTCCAGTAGTGTAGAGAATCAAACAGAACTGAGGGATTCTGGTCCAACACAAACCCAGAACCTGTACAACTAGAGACACTGATCATTTTGTGGTGGTCTCTTACATTTTCCAGAGCGGGAATTGTTATTATAGACACTGTATAGCACCTATTTATTAAATGTCATGTTTCTGCCTCTTGGTGTGGAGAGGAATTCCAACCAGACTGCACTAAAAAGCTGAGTTTCCTCCTACAACAGTGTCAGAGACGGTGATCTGAAACTCATCAGCCACCTTAGGAGAATAAGGAAGAATCATTTTCCCTAGGAATTGCAGTTCTGGAATACCTTTTGGGGCCACTGTCTCTTTTACACACTCATTCCCCTTATGATCCCATCCAAACCTGTTCCACGCAGACTGACTGTGAGGTGAGGCATTTTGTGCGAATAGAGCTTTAGTAAGGGGTTGGTACCTGTGGTGTTGTGGACTCTTTGACACTTTGATCAATAGTGATCTAAGAGCAGTTGAGCTAGATAATCACCCTTCAGTATAATGAAATGGCGTATTAGCGAGAACAAACCCTCTCTGAGCTGTGCAGAGAGCAGGGAAAACAAGATATTGATGCTAACCGTTTTCTGGCTTCATGCTCAGGACAAGGTTATACCTTTACTGAAACTTCACTGTTACATGTTTAGAACATCCACCTGTCCACCTCGGCCACTGAACAAGCACTGAATCCAAACATCTGCAGTCAGGAGAGAAAAAGAGATACTGAAGGGAGGAGAAATAAATAAGGATAGAGAGAAACAGGGACTGCTAGAGAAATAAGAGAGAGAGAGAGAGAGAGAGAGAGGAAGAGAGAGGGAAAAAAAGACTGAAATACAGAGAGAAGGATATAAAGAATGGATAAGATAGAGGCAGAAAGAGAGAGGAGAGAGAAAAAGAGTGAGAAGATATATATATAGAGAGAGAGGGGAAGAGAGATATTGAGGGAAGAAGAAAGAAAGAGGGAATGAGAGAAACTAGGAATTAGCCGAGTGAAAAAGAGGTGAGATACAGACATAAGATAGGTAGAGAAAGAGAACTTGAGTAAAGAGAGAGGAATAGAGTAGAGAGGAATTAGGTAGAGACAGAAAGACAGGGGGAGAGACAAAAAGAGTGAAGAAGAGATATATAGAGAGAGAGAAAAGATTGAAATACAGAAAAAAGGATAAAAAAGAACAGATAGGATAGACACAGAAAGAGAGGGGAAAGAGAGGAAAGGAGGGAGAAAGAGAAGAGATTGAGTTAGAAAAGAGAGAAAGAGTTAAAAAGAATGGTAGAAGTAGAAAGAGAGTGAGTAGAGATAAAGGGGTAAAATTAAGGGAGGAAGAGAGAGAAAGAGAGAGAGAGAGGTTGATTGTATACTTTTATTTGTCG
>JAMWET010004706.1:72500-140000 GCA_024036415.1 Prochilodus magdalenae
TTATTTAAGATTAAGGAACTGCTTGATGGTTGTGTCGTGGTAAGATTGGGATCATTTTGTTTACCTGATTCATTTAATGCAATGTGGTGTGGTTAACTACTTGGGCGGTCTAATGAGCTAGAGGTTAGTAAACCAGCCTTGTGCCCGGAGGGTTACCGGTTAGATTCCCTGAACCAAGAGGACATGACTATAATCGCACTTGAGCAGGGCAACCTAACCTCCTACTGCTCCCCAGGCATTGTGGATAGGGCTGCCCACCGCTCCGGGCAAGTCTGCTCACTGCCCCATTGTGTGTGTATGTTTCAGTTCATGGATGGGTTAAATGCAGCAGACAAATTCCACTGTGTGCAAACATAATGGTAAAAATGGTTCTAAATTCTTGAATTCATGTAACAGCCCTTCTCATATTTATCTTCAATAGTTTTTGCACCAACTTCATGAAAAGCTTCTTAACTGTCTTTGGAGAAGTGTATTCTGTCACATCTGCCCATCCATTCATTTTTCAGAGCTACCTCTGAAACCTTCTGGATCATGGTGGTGGTGCTGGAGCCTATCCCAGCACTCTCTGGGCAGAAGGTAGGAAACACCCTGGACAACAGGCTGCCAGTCCACTGCAGGGCAGGAAAACAGACATACACCCTGACCCACAATTAGAGGGCAGGTTATCGTTTATAGTTCACCTGACTGCATGTCTTTGGACTGTAGGAGGAAAGCCATACAGACCGAGCTCCAAAGGGGAAAGGACCCAGGATGCCCCTGCTGGGAATCAAACCCAGGCCCTTCTGGCGGTGGGGCGACAGCGCTACCCACTGCACCACCTGTCAAAAATAAATCACCGCTGTCCAAAGAAAAACAAGTATCTCCAAAACGACAACTTTACAAATGCAGCAGACAAATTCCACTGTGTGCAAACATAATGGTAAAAATGGTTCTAAATTCTTGAATCCATGTAACAGCGCTTCTCATATTTATCTTCAATAGTTTTTGCACCAACTTCATGAGAAGCTTCTTAATTCAGTGCTTGATTTAAAAAATACGTTTTTATTGTTTCCCCTTTATGTTTGTTTGCCCATTCATTTTATATAATGGTAAATCTATAATGAGATTAACTAAATGTTGGGAAACCTTTTGAATCAAGTCATGAATCTAATAAATGTAATACTTTTGGAGGAATTGCTAAGTATTTATTCCATAAAATAAAGTGTTTGGCATAGCTCAGTAGATAACACCACTGCCCAAAAGGGAGCCACCACCACAGGAACCTGGGGTTCAAATCCAGGTCTAGTTGACTAGGATGTGCTACACCAATAGCAGTCCTTGGGCAGGACTCCTAACGCTACATTGGCCTACCTGTAGTATGATTAACCTTGTCCTTCTGGATAAGAGTGTCAACTCAGTGCCGTAAATGTAATTCCTGCAGTGTTGTTGTGTCTGACATCTGACAAACAAACCTCAACATGAGCAAACCCAAGGCTGGTTTTACTTAGAAGGCAGGGGCTCGAAATCAGCACCCAAATCAGAGTAAACATACCAAAAGGAGTGAGAACATAACCAAAAACCTTGAGGGTTGGAACCATACGAGCTAAACAGAGCCAGCAAACAAATTAAAGGGAAAACCAAAATACAGGTAACCATATACAGGTAGACAGATACAGGTAATGAGCTGGATTAGAGCTGGGGTGAGGCAGAACGGGACGGTGGGTTGTGATTGGTGGATTTGAGAGCACATGGGTATGATGTCATGCTGAGGTGGCTGATGTGTAGTGTTGATTGGAGTACTGGAGGTAGGGAGAGAACTGTCTTTGGAGAAGTGTATTCTGTCATATCTGCCCATCCATTCATTTTTCAGAGCTACCTCTGAAACCTTCTGGATCATGGTGGTGGTGCTGGAGCCTATCCCAGCACTCCCTGGGCAGAAGGTAGGAAACACCCTGGACAACAGGCTGCCAGTCCACTGCAGGGCAGGAAAACAGACATACACCCTGACCCACACTTAGAGGGCAGGTTATCGTTTATATGCATGTCTTTGGACTGTAGGAGGAAAGCCATACAGACCGGGGGAGAGCATGCAAGCTCCGCAGAGAAAGGACCCAGGATTCCCCTGCTGGGAATCAAACCCAGGCCCTTCTGGCGGTGGGACGACAGCGCAACGGAAGTCAATGGAACCAGACATCTTTCCAAGCACTTTTGGGCCATTTCTGTTGGTCCATTCATCATGTAATTCTCACACAGTGTAAACGGCAGCTGCAGTTGTCAAATGATGCATAAAAGTTAAAATGGCCAAAACGGAAATACATGTTTTTCATTGGACAGCGACGATATGCTGTGCTATTATTGGTGCCCTTGAAGAGGACTGTAAATAGAACTAAAGGAATGTGTTCTTTACACTGCTGTTAGTATCTAGGAACTTCATTGTTGTCTATGAGCATTTCCTGTTTTACCAGGGTATAAATAAGAGGTAACACACAGGTCAAATCCCTTTGTTATTCGTCAGCGTGGAGATCTCAGCTTAAATGATAAAACAGCTGTTGAGATGCTTAGATTGGAGAATAACTGCGAAATACTGAGCGTATCTGCGTATTGCCACTACCAACAGTGAGGAGGATGCTAAGAGAAGCCCAGTGATCATAGTTTAACACCTATAGGGTTTAGTTGCACCTTGGGGTTTCACTCTTCCAAAATCATGACCAGGAGCTTTTTGGACATGTTGTTGAAAAGTTGGGAAATTCAAATCCCAGCATGTGAACTTTGCCAAGCAACACTGGAGCTTTGGGAATCGTGTGTTGTGGTCAGACAAGACAAAAAACTGAGCTTTCTGGCCATGCACACCATCATCATGTTAGAGCTGCAGTGAAATATGGTGGTGGATCCTTGGGCCGTTTTGCTGCAGGTGGACCCGGGGCTGAGGTTAAGGTTAGCAACAATGAATTCTATTCAAAACCAGAACAGCTTAGCAGAACATCCAGTAGGCCCTACCAGGAGGCTGAAACTGGGCTGGATTTGAGTTTTCCAACATGACAATGACCTGAAGCACATGTCAAACTCAACAAAGACATGGTTGCAGCAACACAGACTCAAGGTTTAGCAGTGGCCCTCTCAGTGTCCAGACTTGAACCCAGTTGGAAATCTGCGATATCAACCAAATAGATCAGCTCACATAAGACAAGTCAAGAATCTCAATGGATTGGAAATGTTCTGCATGGAAGAGTGGCGCAAGATCCCTCCACAAATCTTCTCTAACCTACAAAACGAGGCTGAGTTTAACACTCTTGCCAGGGGAGGCACAAGCAAAAACTGAAATTTGGGTAAAAAAAAAAATAATAATAACTTTCATTTTGTCCCAATAATCTTTTTTGACAATACAAGCATGAGGCTTACCAATTTGTTTAAGCAACAAAAATATCACTCATTGTTACCGTTATGTTCGTTTCTGCTCATTTTTATGAGGCCAAAATTATATGTTGAATATTTCTGAATAAGTTCACTGTAGAAGAGGGTGGGCGTAGGCCTGTTGAGCCCCTTGATGCTAGTGCCACTGCTTGTAGCTCGGATGCAGTAATATATTTCGGCTCATGTGTGCTGTTCATATGGTTTTAGATGGAATTTATTAAGCAGCGCCCTGTAGCTCTCCAGAAGTAGTGAGCCAGCCCAGCAGGTAGCCTACAAAGCTGCTTCCTGCGTCCTTTTAGGCCTTCATTTAAACGATCACTTCAAAAAGTAAATATCTGCATAATTTCACAGAGGATTGCAGTGAAGATGTGGATAAACAGCACAGAGGGAAACAACTCTATCTCACATCCCAGCTTTTGTGGAAATAACAGTCTCTGAAATTATATCTGACAATAATTGCTAAAGGCTTTAACGTACGGGCCGCCTGCTCAGTGCGAATGTAGGTCAAACGTGCTCAAGCCTAGCCCTGACCATCCTTTTACCGAGTTCAAGAAGACTGAGAGGCCAGCAGTGCTGGAAATGCACAGCAGCATAGTCAATGCTGAATTACCATTCTCATTGCGATGCATGGTGCACCCAAATGAACACTCTAATAGTGACTCTTCAGCAGAAATTCAAATATTTCAAATATAAATTTGATGGAATTTAGTTTCTGCTTGCTTCTGTCAGTTGAATGCTATATAGGTCACATTGGAAAACACTTAATCTTTATTTGGGACCCTATTATATGTTTTTCTTGATTTTATAGTTTTCTGTTTCTTGTCTTTGATGTCCAATTGCAAAGTTTGTGTGGATTCTGTTTATTCCTTTAGGATTAGACAAGCTGCTTTTATTACTGTGCATTCAAAAATATGTTATTACTGTGCACTGTCCATCTCCTACAGTGATCCTGCATTTTATTCGAGGTCTACTTATACCATTTTTGTGATCCTATGGATCAAAAATAGTCTCTATTCATTTTACACAATCATGTTCCGTCCTCTTTTTATTACACATGCTTCTTTATAATTTCGGTGGAAGTGGTCTCCAACTACAGGTACTTGGGTGTTCACCTGAGCAACAACCTCACCTGGAGCAACAACACTTCCAGTCTGGTCAGGAAGGCACATCAACGGCTCTACTTCCTCAGGCGGTTGAGGCGAGCTGGGCTTGGGAGCTCACCTCCTTCTACAGATGTGTGGTGGAGAGTGTCCTATGCTCCAGCATCAACGTGTGGCACGGAAGCTGCTCTGCTGCAGACAGGAAAGCTCTGCAGAGGGTGGTGAAGGCTGCACAGAGGCCTGTCGGAGTCAGCCTCCCCACCACCACGGACTTCTACACCTCCAGATGCAGGAAGAGGGCTACCTAAGGACCCCACTCATCCAGCACACTCACTTTTTGTCCCGCTCCCCTCAGGCAGGAGGCTGTGGAGCATTAAGTGTAAAACGAACAGACTGAGGAACAGCTTCATTCCGGAAGCTGTAAGACTTTAAAAGCCGCTTGAGTGAAACCACTGCACCCACACTTTGAGGACACTCAGTTACTTTAAATACACTGTGCTGCTACCTTTTCAATTTCCTGCTGCTCTTTCTCTCTGTATATATATGTGTATATATATACATATTTTTTTTTTTTTTTTTTTTTTGTATATATATATATATCATTATATATTTATGTCTATTTAAGTACTGCTGTCTGGGTGAAACTGGGTCCTTGGATACAACAATTTCGTTCCACCCCATGTACCACATGTGATGCGAAGTCTCCTTGAATCCTTGAACAATGTCAATGGACAACGCTAATTAGCTGTAGGCTCAACCTATCATCACTGTCCAATGACAAACAAGTATCTCCAAATTGGCAACTTTACAGGACAGGGCAAAACCCTAATTTTGATTTAATGTAAGTCAGTGGAACCAGACTTTTCCGAAGCAATTCTTGGGCATTACTGTTGGTCCATTCAACAAAATCAACAAAAATGGAGATACATGCTTTTTCATCTCTCTTCTGATGAACAGGGATGCTATGTAAATAAACTGATTCAATAAATAAATCACAAAAACATTCAATTCTAAACGTGCTTTTTTCAAAAATAGTCTAAAGTCCATATATCGAGCGATTTTGTGGCCTGCGGAGTGAATGGTACATTGTGGATCAAGGCTTCCTTACATGATATGCGTCCTTTAAGATTTACCATGGGTCAGTATAGCATTCCAGTAGCAAGACAAAGCACAAATATAGACAAATAATAAATAAGGGCAGAAATAAAGCCAGCATGTCCATACGCATCTGTGTGCATCTCCAGTGAAGCCTATGCAGGTAGTGAAAAGCATATCAATGCAAGGAGCCAACTGTTATTTATACATACAGCAGATCATTAACTGGATCTCACTGTATACAGGGCTCTCCTACAAACAGTATTGCTTTTGCTCCCAAAGCACAGCTGGTGAAGGCAAAATCGGATTAATACATCTATCCATATATACTTTTTAAAGGTCAGGTAATACCCACAATGCTCCCTGCTCATCTCAGGACATGCCTGGCTGTAATGAATAGGTGCAGGTGCCAGACTCCATCTGCGGTTTAACAGAAGTCTCCCACCTGGCTTCAACCACCGGCACTCTGATAACTTGGTGGCCAGGTGAAAAGAGAAAAGGATCTGGAGAAGAACAATGAAGTTTCCATAAGTTTGCTTATTCTCACCGTACTCCAGTGGTTAGGGGTGTTACGGGTGGATGTATAGCACCTGTGGACTAATCAGCAGTGTCCTAAAAATTAAAAATATTGTTCATTTGTCATGGATACATTAAACCATATAGCATAAAACAGCAGCAAACCATGAGTTTTAGGGTGAGGTGTTCAGTTGGGTTCGTACATGTCCACATTTACAATAATACTCACTTTGCTTGTGTCGCTACAGGACTTCAAGCCATTACTCGTCACATGTCTAGTATCACCATCACTGTGAACAACTCTAGCATGCTCAGTTTCATTAGAAAGAGGCATTTCACTTCAAATCGCTCTGAGTGACTGTACTTGCATCTTTACTCTGTACCTGAGTGGGTATTTTGGTGTCATGGGACAAATTTGAACATTGTATTATTGGCCTCACTACCACTTGCAGTGTTGAAATCACCTGGAGTAATGTGGTGCAGTACACTGTACCAGACTCTGCAGGAGTTTCACTGGACCCGGTGATTTTACTGGGCACTGATAAGTGATTTGTGAAAGAAACTCACTGGAGAAAGTTCCAGCAGATAAACTGCAATTATGCGGTGGAGCCTTTAAAGCCAATGAATTCTTCTCTGAGGATTCATTAGAGAGCATGTCAGATCTGGGCTGCTGTAATAGCAGTGTAACTCTGCGTTGCATCAGCTCAGGTTTTACCCCGTTTCCGAATTATCCAGTCAGATAGGAGTAGGTGTAGGTTTAGTGTTGAAGCTAAGATCAGGGTTAGGGTTAGGAGTAGGTGTAGGTTTAGTGTTGAAGCTAATGTCAGGGTTAGGTTTAGGAGTAGGTGTAGGTTTAGTGTTTAAGATAAGATCAGGGTTAGGTTTAGGAGTAGGTGTAGGTTTAGTGTTGAAGATAAGATCAGGGTTAGGTTTAGGAGTAGGTGTAGGTTTAGTGTTTAAGATAAGATCAGGGTTAGGTTTAGGAGTAGGTGTAGGTTTAGTGTTGAAGCTAAGGTCAGGGTTAGGTTTAGGAGTAGGTGTAGGTTTAGTGTTGAAGTGAAGGTCAGGGTTAGATTTAGGAGTAGGTGTAGGTGTAGGTTTAGGAATGAGTGTTCTAGCTAAGGTCATGGTTAGGTTTAGGAGCAGGTGTAGGTTTAGTGTTGAAGGTAAGATTACGGTCAGGGTTAGGAGCAGGTGTAGGTTTAGGGTTGAAGTTAAGAGTACGGTCAGGGTTAGGAGTAGGTGTAGGTTTAGTGTTAAAGGTAAGACCAGGGTTAGGGTTAGGAGTAGGTGTAGGTTTAGTGTTGAAGGTAATATCAGGGTTAGGGTTAGGAGTAGGTGTAGGTTTAGTGTTGAAGGTAAGACCAGGGTTAGGTTTAGAGCTAGGTGTAGGTTTAGTGTTAAAGGTAAGACCAGGGTTAGGGTTAGGAGTAGGTGTAGGTTTAGTGTTGAAGGTAATATCAGGGTTAGGGTTAGGAGTAGGTGTAGGTTTAGTGTTAAAGCTAAGGTTAGGGTTAGGAGTAGGTGTAGGTTTAGTGTTGAAGCTAAGGCCAGAGTTAGATTTAGGAGTAGGCGTAGGTTTAGTGTTGAAGCTAAGGACAGGGTTAGGGTTAGGAGTAGGTGTAGGTTTAGTGTTGAAGGTAATATCAGGGTTAGGTTTAGGAGTAGGTGTAGGTTTAGTGTTAAAGCTAAGGTCAGGGTTAGGGTTGAAGCTAAGGTCAGGGTTAGGTTTAGGAGTAGGTGTAGATTTAGTGTTGAAGCTAAGGTCAGGGTTAGATTTAGGAGTAGGTGTAGGTTTAGTGTTGAAGCTAAGACCAGGGTTAGGGTTAGGAGTAGGTGTAGGTTTAGTGTTGAAGCTAAGACCAGGGTTAGGGTTAGGAGTAGGTGTAGCTTTAGTGTTGAAGGTAAGACCAGGGTTAGGTTTAGGGCTAGGTGTAGGTTTAGTGTTGAAGGTAAGACCAGGGTTAGGTTTAGGAGTAGGTGTAGGTTTAGTGTTGAAGCTAAGGTCAGGGTTAGGAGTAGATGTAGGTTTAGTGTTGAAGCTAAGGTCAAGGTTAGGTTTAAGAGTAGGTGTAGGTGTAGTGTTGAAGGTAAGACAGGGTTAGGTTTAGAAGTAGAGGTAAGCTTTGTGTTGAAGCTAAGGTCAGGGTTAGGGTTAGGAGTAGGTGTAGGTTTAGTGTTGAAGGTAAGACAGGGTTAGGTTTAGAAGTAGGTGTAGGTTTAGTGTTGAAGCTAAGGTCAGGGTTAGGGTTAGGAGTAGGTGTAGGTATAGTGTTGAAGGTAAGATCAGGGTTAGGGTTAGGAGTAGGTGTAGGTATAGTGTGGAAGGTAAGGTCAGGGTTAGGGTTAGGGTTAGGAGTAGGTATAGTGTTGAAGCTAAGGTCAGGGTTAGGTTTAGGAGTAGGTGTAGTGTTGAAGCTAAGGTCAGGGTTAGGTTTAGAAGTAGAGGTAAGCTTTGTGTTGAAGCTAAGGTCAGGGTTAGGTTTAGGAGCAGGTGTAGGTTTAGTGTTGAAGGTAAGATCAGGGTTAGGTTTAGGAGTAGGTGTAGGTTTAGTGTTGAAGCTAAGGTCAGGGTTAGGTTTAGGAGTAGGTGTAGGTTTAGTGTTGAAGCTAAGGTCAGGGTTAGGTTTAGGAGTAGGTGTAGGTTTAGTGTTTAAGCTAAGGTCAGGGTTAGGTTTAGGAGTAGGTGTAGGTTTAGTGTTGAAGCTAAGGTCAGGGTTAGGGTTAGGAGTAGGTGTAGGTTTAGTGTTGAAGGTAATATCAGGGTTAGGTTTAGGAGTAGGTGTAGGTTTAGTGTTGAAGCTAAGATCAGGGTTAGGTTTAGGAGTAGGTGTAGGTTTAGTGTTGAAGCTAAGACCAGGTTTGGGGTTAGGGGTTAAGGAAAGGTGAAAGGTTAGGTAAAGCGTGGTTAAATTTAGGTGTAGGGGTGGGGGTTAGGGTTAGAGAAAGGTTAAGGGTTAGGTTTAGGTATAGAGTGGTTAAGTTTAGGCGTAGGGTTGGGGTTAGGTTTAGATATAGAGTGGTTAAGTTTAGGAGTAGGGTTGGGGTTAGGTTTAGATATAGAGTGGTTAAGTTTAGGAGTAGGGTTGGGGTTAGGTTTAGATATAGAGTGGTTAAGTTTAGGAGTAGGGTTGGGGTTAAGTTTAGAGAAAGTTAGATCAGAGTTAGATTTAGGAGTAGGTGTAGGTTTAGTGTTGAAGCTAAGGTCAGGGTTAGGTTTAGGAGTAGGTGTAGGTTTAGTGTTGAAGCTATGGTCAGGGTTAGGTTTAGGAGTAGGTGTAGGTTTAGTGTTGAAGCGAAGGTCAGTGTTAGGTTTAGGAGTAGGTGTAGGTTTAGTGTTGAAGCTAAGGTCATGGTTAGATTTAGGAGTAGGTGTAGGTTTAGTGTTGAAGGTAAGATGTGTCTTAGGTTTAGGAGTAGGTGTAGATTTAATGTTGAAGCTAAGGTCAGGGTTAGGGTTGAAGCTAAGATAAGGTTTAGGTTTAGGAGCAGGTGTAGGTTTAGTGTTGAAGCTAAGGTCAGGGTTAGGGTTAGGAGTAGGTGTAGGTTTAGTGTTGAAGTTGAGGTCAGGGTTAGGTTTAGGAGTAGGTGTAGGTTTAGTGTTGAAGTTGAGGTCAGGGTTAGGTTTAGGAGTAGGTGTAGGTTTAGTGTTGAAGCTAAGATCAGGGTTAGGGTTGAAGCTAAGATGAGGTTTAGGTTTAGGAGCAGGTGTAGGTTTAGTGTTGAAGCTAAGGTCAGGGTTAAGGTTGAAGCTAAGATGAGGTTTGGGTTTAGGAGCAGGTGTAGGTTTAGTGTTGATGGTAATATCAGGGTTAGGGTTAGGAGTAGGTGTAGGTTTAGTGTTGAAGTTGAGGTCAGGGTTAGGGTTAGGAGTAGGTGTAGGTTTAGTGTTGAAGTTGAGGTCAGGGTTAGGGTTAGGAGTAGGTGTAGGTTTAGTGTTGAAGCTAAGATGAGGTTTAGGTTTAGGAGTGGTTGTAGTTTTTGTGTTGAAGCTAAGGTCAGGGTTAGGAGTAGGTGTAGGTATAATGTTTAAGCTAAGGTCAGGGTTAGGGTTAGGAGTAGGTGTAGTTTTTGTGTTGAAGCTAAGGTCAGGGTTAGGTTTAAGAGTAGCTCTATGTTTTGTGTTGAAGATAAGGTGACCTGTAGTCAACACATATAGACTGGAAATGATCTTCCTGGCCCATGTTCCCCATTTCTATCTAGCCCACTTGCTAGGTCGCTCGACAGCATTGTAAATTCCGGTGTGCAGCTCCTGGTAGCAAGATGTGGGCCACATATGACCACATTAGGGTAACGGCTCAGCCAAAAGTAGGCAACACAGCTGTACCTGTGCCGGAAGTGGACCAGATCTGTTTTGGGACAGTTGGGTCAAATGCATGTTGTAAATATGTGGGCCACCAGAGTGCCAGGGCCGACAGTGGGCCAGCAGTACCATATCCGCTTGCTATCTGGGATGGCTAGCCACATAGTAAACGAAGCTGCACACCATGCCCACAGCAACACTGCAGAACCTAGAGCTTCTATCCAATTGCTCAGCGTCTTTGTGCTTTCAAATAGTTTGAAGTTCTTGAAGTTTTGCATGAAGCATTTTGGTAGCCTGGACTTTAAATTGGCCCATATGCCGCATTCACCTGCTTCTTTTGTGTGACTTAGCTGAACATCGCTCTAGATAAGAGTGTCTGCCAAACACATGAGCCCTGGTTACTGTTTCTGGCGAATATCTGCTGATCCAGCTGAAATCCCAGTGCCGCATGGCACATCTCTACTTATTAGCAGCAGTGTTAGTCTAGCAGTAAGTAAAGGCAGGAGGGAGTGCTCTGAAAGACCCTGCTGGGTTAAACTCACTGTGCAGCGTGATCTTCGCCTGGAGGACATCGGGTTATTATAAAGAAGTATTGCTTCATAAAATCAGAGTGCCTTGTGGGTAGCGTGTGTCTGGGGATGTGTATTCGTGCATGCATGTTTGTTTTCTGTGTGAAGGGAGAGGACTTGTGTTGCGTTCTGTGTTATGAATGGAGTTTGGGTTGTATGGCGCACGCTGACAGTTCTTTAGATGGCACCTGTATTCAGGGACATATTTTTCACAGCAGCAGAAGCAGCAGGCTTTTGTAAAAAGTTTCAGACATGCTGTCAGGACACATTGTGACGAATTAAGGAGCGCTGGGGCATTGCTGCGGGGATTTGCAAAATAAGCACAGGGGCTTCTTTAATCAAATGCCGTTTGCGAAAATGAAAAGCTTGTGCCGGCACATTTACTCTCCTCTGAACCCACACCGAAAATAACAGAGCCAACTTCTGACATACTTGCCCGGCCCTCTTGTGGGTTACTTTCGTGTTTTCTTTTCCATTACGAAACCTTTAAGTGATAATGTGTTTTGGTTTGTAGCATAATCTGAAACTTGAATCTGATGTTTGCCAATTGTCTATGAAGTACAAACAACTGAACTGACACTAACACCATTTAAATACAAAATGAACAGTTTGGATATGATATGATATGATCTACTGTACTTCTGCTCTCAGGGCAGACCTTGAAGAGCACAAATTCAAAATTGGTCACATCTGCAGTCCTCTGTCATACGTTTTCCCCATTACTCATTTACCCTATTGAATCCCATTCATTTTCGCTCCCTCTCCAACCTTACTGTTTCCTTCAACCTACAGTCACCTAACTGCATGTACATGCTCAGGGCAGATGCCCAAGCTCTAATCCACAGCCATACGGAGCTGCACTACTACTGTGTGGTATTTATTCAATCCTCATTCTTCCCACAGACTCTCATACATTTAAAGCCGCACCTTGCAACTGGCAAAAGTTGTACAATCACTTTGCATTTTCCTCAGGTAATGCACTTTTCTAGTCGCTTTTCTAATAATAATAATAATAATAATAATAATAATTAAAAAAAATAATATATATATATATACATTCCACTCACATTTCTGCTTGGTTAAGTGGTTAAGACAAAGGAAACAACGCCATTTTAGAGAGGGCTGAATGCTCTATTCTAAAGAAACTTCATGGTGGTGGTGATGGAAACAAGACGTCTGAAGAGTTTGAGACACCATTAAAATGATGGGTTCTTTAGTGGAGAGAAGAAGGGTTCTTTGCATGCGTATATGATTCTTTGCATGGTGCAGTGGTTCCTCATATTGATGAAAGAATGAGCTGTGGATGGGAGTTTTGGACATTTCAGTGCTCTATAAAACCATACCATAAATCCATCAAGCTGAGGGAAGCCATACACTACATTTTCCATTTCACCATGCAAAGAATCAGTGAGGCAAATCATTCTCTGAGTAGAGAGTTGTGATTGTGATTTTCACACAGTAGAATTTGTCTTCCACATTTAACCAATGCATGAAGTGAAACACCCACATACACACTCCATGGGGGCAGGCCTATCCAAGGCGCCCGGGGAGCAGTTGGGGGTTAGGTGTCTTGCTCAAGGGCACCTCAGTCGTTACTGTCAGTTCAGGGAATCGAACCGGCAACCCTCCGGTCACAAGCCTGGTTCCCTAACCTCCATCCCACAACTGCCCCCTTGGTTCTTTGAGTGTTCATTATGGTAGACAGAACCTTTGTTTACCATACGTAAACCTGAAGACCCATCCTTTTAAAGCGTGTATAGGTTTGAGAAGGTGTTGTTGAGTCTGCTTACACCTTGCATTAACTTGTGTTTCCTGCTCAGATCATATCTGGATAAGCTTTGGCTGGGATTCCTTTTCATTGACCCAGAATACTAGAAGGCTTTCTGTTGGGGTTAACTTCAGTCTTATCCTTCATCTTTGGTCATTGTTTATTCTCTCACCTGCTAGTTGGCGGAGGTATTCTCTCACCTGCTAGTTGGTGGAGGTATTCTCTCACCTGCTAGTTGGTGGAGGTATTCTCTCACCTGCTAGTTGGTGCTCAGCAGGTGCATTTCCACTCACATAATTGCACATGGCAGTGTGCCTGGTCCTGGAGGCCCATTGGCCTGCACCTTTTAATGCTTCCCTTGCTCCCACCAGACCAGATTCGTCTAACCAGCTCATTAACGACCCATTATTAAATTAAAGTGGGTGGAGGCAGGTGCAGGGCAGCGGGTCTCAGGGCCACAGTCGAGAAGCACTGGTTTACAGATAATGAGTGTGCATTCTGTTTATGCTGTTGTTAAATTTGGTTGAAACCTGCCTTTGACCACATCCGTGGTTTTAGCGAGTCAGTAGTGATTTAAGGTGGAATGAGAAAATTTGATAACTCCTCTGATATCACTGTAGACAGGCAGGGTTGCCTAGCGAGCGCCTCTGGTAGGTAGTTAATGAAGCAGTGTTCTTTTATATTCTACTGATGACGTGTTGAGTTCTCATTGGGGGAGATTTCAAAGCGCAAGGGTAACACTCGAAAACAAGCCGTAGAGGTAAAACTGAAAAATGGGACTGGGCTTTAAAGCCATAGTGACAAAACCAGCTTGTTGTATTCTAAGGGATAAAGAGAGGTTGGGAAATGGCCGTGTAAGATGGATTGTGGCTATGACTGATTCATAAAGCCACACAAATCTCTACTGTATGGTTGTTTGAGCTGTTTACCTGAGCTGCTATTCTCATTACCTGCCCTGTACACTATTATAAACACATCTGCTGTGCATCAAGCACACATTTCATTGCACACCTGGCCAAGCCAACATACTGTACTTTTCAATATGCACACTTAACATGAAGCTGGATTTAAATCTACTACATAAGCTAACTGCTGTTTTCAGTGCAAACACACAAGACATACTAGAAACATAACGAGACGAGACATAAGTATATATATATACATATATATGGGGGGAAATAACAAATAGGACATTATACATTACCATTACACAGAAATATTGCACGTGGATAGAAAGGTATTGCTATATTTACAAGTGATGATATTATTGCACACTGTGATATATAATGTAAACATAACACTGTAGCTGTAAACTTAACACTGGAAAGTGATAAAGTGCTTGATAATAATAAACAGGGAGATAGTTGCACATAATTTAGCAGCGTTAAAAAACAGACATACGAGTTGAAATAAATATTATATATTAATAATGCTGTGTACAGTTCCAATATGCATAACTGAGAATTTGACATTGTGTTATACGGTATAGCCCTATATCGTATGACAGTATAGTTGAACTGAATTGAATTAAATTAAACTGAATTGAGAGCAAAGACAGTACAGCAAACTTGGACTCAAGTGGTGCTATCGAACCAATAGGTGGCAATGTAGAGTTGGACAGATAAGCGGTGTACAGTGCGCAGCGTTATTATTTCCCACCCGTATTCCGGCAAGACCCGCCTATCCCGGTAAGACTGGAGGGACACATCAATATGAACCATGAACAGCCTTATATCAGACTAATTTTACTCATATTAATGATGGGAAGTAATAAGTTGATCAATGCGTATTGGAACAATGTGCCAATACATGTTACACACCGCCTGTTTATGTGCTTTATTATAGTTTTAATAAGTTATAGAATTCCCAGATCCGTAAAAATCTCTCTCTCTCTCTTTATCCTCGATCTGTTTGGACTTCAGTTCAGTATTTATTAGGTGAGAACAGGGAAGGTCCCGCTCGGTTGGGTTAAATCAGTGCGCTGGGCAGGCTGGCTGTTAGTAGAAACTCTCGACCAATCGCAGCTCAGGAGGACGGGGCTTGTCTGAATACAGGTGGGGAAAAAACACAAGCCCAGAGTGAGAGCAAGCGTGGGCAGAGCTCAGCTATCAGCCTCAGCGAGAGCACGCACGCTGGAGTTTGACTAAACAGAAAGTGGGAACTCTGAAGACTGAAACATTTGGGAATTCTTTTAAGGAATATCACGACAGACACACAAACACACTCACCCTCACCGACACCACAGTGGGACCAAAACAAAGATACAAAATTCTGGGTTTTGAGCGATGCGCTTCTGGCAGCATGGCCAGATGGTTCAAGGAGCACCTGGGATTCAAAAGCACCAAACCCTCGCCACCGGCACCGCCGAAGCCGGACTACCGTCACTGCCACGCCGGCACTGTGTCAGGGGCGCCGGGCTACCACCACCACCACCACCATCAGCCTGGCTACCAGAGCTCCGCGCAGCCGGACATTCTCGCCGCCTACAAGCTCCAGAAGGAGCTGGACTTCGAGGACCCGTACACGGCCGGAGGAAGCGTTCCCTTCTCCGGGGGAGGCTCGAGCTCCGTGGGCTCCTCGCCGGACGTCAAGTATGTTTCACCTAAACACCGGCTTATTAAGGTGGAGACGGTGGAGAGGAGCACCGCGGTGCCCCCGGCAGCGGCGGCGGGGGCTACTGTCACTGTGACCGTGAGCCAGGCGCCAGCGGCCGCCGGCGGCAGCAGCAGCAGCAAGTCCCCCACGTCCCCTCCGGCCGAGGCGGAGAGTAAACAGGAGAAGGTAAGCGACGCTGCTTTCGGGCTGCTCAGGTAGGGCTAGCCCAGAACCACTCTCGCCCGGCTCTAGTGGGCTGTGGAACCAGAACCGCGTCCTTGTGTGTGTGTGTACCGAGTTAACTTTCTGTTTATTGGGCTTCAGTGAACTTAACACTGTCTTGTTCTGTTTCAACCTCTTCGTGGTTATTGGCGTTTCTTAAGTTTCTGAAGCAGCAGCTTATTTCTCCGCTCGGCTGTGAGCTCCGTGGGCTCTGCTCCGTGGGCTCCGCTCCGTGGGCTCTGCTCCGTGGGCTCCGCTCCGTGGGCTCTGCTCCGTGGGCTCCGCTCCGTGGGCTCCACTCTGCGGGCTCCACGTGTTCCAAACCTGTAGAGCGGGGTCGCTGCTTGATCCGAGCCTCTCTCCTGTTGAGCAATCCTCTGAATCTACTTCTGCGCTCAGGCGTTCTGCAGGTGGTCGTGTAGGACTAGTGCTGTCATGTTGAGTTAAACCCATGCTGAACAACGTTTAACACATTAGTGCCCAGCAGCTGAGTGCTGTACGATGAGGGGAAAGTTGCCAGAGCAGTTGATCTGAATGACCTGAGTTCGTACAGTTGATTTTGTCAGCTTCTGGTGCTACTGCTGCTTGATATTTTCCAGGTGCATGTGATCCCCATACTTTGTATTTACCACAGTCTGATTCTGCTGGTGTGATGAAATCAGTAGGCTCCTTCCCAATGAAAGAATGCACAACAAACTGATGTGGCTATTATGGAAGATATGCACCAATGAACAAGTATCTTGATTACACTCATCACCCAAAAGTAGTTGCATCCATAAGAAATCAACCGACAGGAATGAAACTTGGTGGGTAGGTATGACATCATGAGACATGTGCGCGATTCAAGTTCCACGCACATCTGCACACATCTGACGGAAGCACACAGTGATGCCCTTCGTGAGTCACCCTGTTGGTGCCAGCACCGTTGGCAGACGGCTACATAAAGCAGGACTACATGCATGTAGACTGTTACGAAGACTGGCCTTAACACCTTCAGACCGCAGTGGTGACGTGCCAGACTGTCATGGAGTGACTCAGAATGCCAGTTGTCTTGGTGGAGACGACCAACAAAGCTGTGTGTGGAGGCACCGTGGTCAGCGCCAGGATGCTTTTGTTTTTTGTCTCACGTCCAGGCCTGGTGTCACTCCACCTCCATCCCTACTGCAAAATCTGCAGGACCTGTGTGAGAATTATTACATGATGATCACAGGACATCATTAGGAACCTCTACAACTCCATGCTGAGACGTGGTGCATTAGCAAACATGGCAGCCTGATGTCATACTGAGAGACACTACTTCTGTATGTGTAGCTCAATAAATATTCCCCATATCAGTATTATCATCATTTATTGTTCCTAGTAACCTTCTTTTCCAGTAGCAACTATTCTTTTCATGAAGAATGTGTTATTGTTCTGAATAATAATAATAATAATAATAATAAAGGTAACTCTCCGATCTAATATGTCTATAATGCCTTATGCTAAATCAGGTCAATGAACAATCGTGCTCTCAGTTCTCGTCACCTCACTGCTCCTTTAGAATATGAATCACTGTAATTGCTCAACGCTGGTTATCCAACTAATCCAGCGTCAACACCCAGAATAACGTGCACACATTTTGTTTTTGTTTAACTGACTTATGTCAGCGTGTAGTAGTGCGGTTTTGCCATGTTTGGCACGCAGCCAGGATCGTTTCAGGTGTGTAAGCCATGTTCCTGATCACACACTTCCTCTCGCTCATACCTGCCGCACCTCTCTTTAGGGTGTGGCACGCACATACACAGCTAGACTTGCCGGTGAGTGGGACGAAGCTGTAAATGCTTCTCAGAGGACGTATTGCTGGCCCGCATTTTTTTGTCTTCTCAGGACAGCGTAGTTTTCTAGCTCTCCTTTGCACATGGGGTAACAGATGGATTTGTTTTATATTATAAGTGTTATTATTTTTATGAAGTCAGATTATATGTGTACATGTACACAGACATGTATACAGTTCCTTGTGTTTACAGTCATTGACTTTTTTTTTTTTCTCCCCCCCATAGATACTCTTTGTTGCTCTATAGCTACAGACCGTATTCTATGTGGGTGGTGGATTATTCTCAGCACTGCAGTGACACTGACATGGTGGTGGTGGTGGTGTGTTACTAACACTGGTGTGAGTGGATCAGACACAGCAGTGCTGCTGTAATGTTTAAACACTGTGTCCACTCACTGTCCACTCTACTAGACACTCCTACCTCGCTGCTTCACCTTGTAGATGTACAGCCAGAGACGTTAGCTCATCTGCTGCTGCATAGTTTGTGATGGTCATCCTCTAGTCTTTAATCACTGGTCACAGGACGCTGCCCACAGGATGTTGTTGGCTGGATAGTTTCGGTTAGTGGACTGTTCTCAGTCTAGCAGTGACACTGAGCTGTCCACCCACACCTGCACATATACCTAGCACACATGCTAACACACCACCATCAGGTCAGTGTCACTGCAGTGCTGGGAATGATCCACCACCCACATAATGCCTGCTCTGTGGTGGTCCTGATAAAGGGGGTTTAACAAAGTATACAGAAAAGCTGACTACAATGAGTGTAGGTTTAAGGAGGGTGCTATGCTGAAGGCTAATGCTATTCTAAAGGCTATTGTTACCTCAGGAGACGGTCTGTTCCCTCCATATATCTTTTTAATGTTCGCTCCAACAGCATAAACAGGAGAGCTGAACTGCTCAGGCAGTGATCCTTCTTGTAGGTCTTTATGGAAGTGAAAGCTGGTCATTAAAAAAAACAAAACATAAAAAGCAAAAGCAAAAATAAAGGTGCCTTTAAACTTTGGCATGGATGAAGGCTGTTGTGAGTACCTCAGATGTGTTTACATAATAAATGCATGGATCAATGCCAAATCAAGCCTCACCTCTCAGTTAACGCTTAGATAAACTGAAGGCATCTTATATTGGTCATGGTATGAGGAAAGAAAAACAGTTCATTGGAAAAGACAGTGATGCTCAGAACGGAGGAATGTTAAAGAAGAAGAGGACGAGCAGCAATACGATTATCGATTTCTCTGAATGAATCCAAAGTCCAAAAGTGCAGACAGAAAGCCGAGTCTAATTCACCTGACCGGTTTAATAATAGAGCATATATTAGCATTTAGCTGTGTAATCAGCGCAGAGTCAAGTCAAGGAGGGCCAGAGACTCCAATACTGTCATGCCAGACTGTCATAGAGTGACTCAGAATGGCAGCAGGCCGTCTTCAGTGACGAGTCCTGCTTTTGTCTTGGTGGAGATGCCCAACAAATTCATGTGAGGAGGCACCGTGGTCAGCACCAAGATACAAGGTCTGTCCAATTCACCTGACCGGTCTAATCATAAAGCATATCGTCGCTGCCCAAAGAAAAACAAGTATCTCCAAAATGGCAACTTTACAGGAGAGGCCAAAAACCTTTCTGAACTTTAATGTAAGTCAATGGAACCAGACGTCTTTCCAAGCAGTTTTGGGCCATTTAATTTGGTCCATTCATCATGAGAATCTCACTCAGTGTAAACAGCAGCTGATGGGTTCAAATGATGCATAAAAGTAAAAATGGACAAAAGTGGAGATACATGTTTTTCATTGGACAGCGACGATATAGTAGCTTTCAGTTGTATAATCAGCATGGTATCAAGTCAAGGAGGGCTGTAATGCAGAAATCCATTCTTACACCATTTCCAGTATGAAAATGCATCATAAGAGCCATAGGAAAATCATACTATTAAAAAATATGCTATTAAAATTTATTATTAGAAGCTGTAAGTACATTTCATGCACTGTCATTCTCTAGATCTAGTTAAATAGACCCAGTTATTGTGTCTTTGTAATGCTGTGTGCGAATATTCAAAATATGCTCAGTGTTATGGGGAATAATTGATTAGAATTATGATAAATATGGTTATATTGCTCAGTTGTATGACCCAGTAGTGGTTTGGATGTCTACCCTTCTTAATATTAACTAATTTTGTTGATGATTTTTTTATTGCCGGTTTGATTTTTCATCTGGTTCCTTCCCAAGTGGGTTATATTTGCAAATTTATATTTATATGAATATTAAAGATGATGTTTCCTTGGTAGTCTCATCAATGTGACATTCATGGTGCATTTGGTTCATTCCAATCTGTCCACAAACCTTAGAGCAACTGAATATCATGATATGCATCATCTGTCATAAAGTCTTTTTTTGCCAGTTCTCCCATCATTACCATGCCCTGACGTTGTCTGTTGTGGCTGAGGCTAAAGATGGTTAATCAATAGCCAGGCTAAACCCTGTTGCCTCATTACAGAGAGAATGGCTATTGGGCTCGTAATGGCTAAGCTCGTGTGGCCTTTGTGTAGCCTTCGCGTCTGATTCCCTCAGGCTCGCATGTTCCGCAGTTTAATCTTTCCTATCAATCTGATGACGGACAGGCAGGATTCTAATCCCTCCCAGTCTACGTGACAATCAGAGCAGTGACGGTGGGCTAACTGACTTATCGGCCTCCTTAGACAATGCGGCGGCAGCCCTCTCTAATTAAACAAGCTGCATGCTGCCTCTGTCTCATTACTCGCCAGTCATTTGACTGCAGCCAGTAAGCAAACCCTGACATTAGAAACGAGTTGGAGAATGTGGCATATGCTGGTAAACACTATCATTAACAGTCAAAAGTTGAACTGGACAGGCCAGTTTACCCAGAACTGTGAATTATATGTTGTGGGATGACGTACATGCGCAGGAAAACAGCGTAAGGTAAGGGAGCGATGCGCACCGCCAGTACCCAGTTTTATGAAAAGGCCATTATGTTGAAGTCACTCAGTTGTGGTTGTGGTGTTTTGTCCTCTTTCATTTGGCTCTGGTCGCTCACCTGACTAACCTGGCTTTTGTTCAGTGCCGTCCTGATGCTCTGATGTTCCCTGACATCTGCAAACCTGGCACTGTAGTTTTAAGACATCCTAAACAAAAGACGTCCATGCCAATCATAAATGGTGCAGCATAGAATAAACATGTTGCATGGTATATGGCACGCTTATGGTATTTATCCCGCTGCACAGATGGGTTTTGTGGACAGTAACTGAACGCCCACAAAATAATGCTCAAGCCAAGGGTTTTTCCTTCTCTACGCAGAAGAAGTAGAGCTTATACCAGCTACCCTCCACCAAATGCTACCCTTCATCGGAGTTCCAGCTAAGTACCAGCCTGTATCCAGTAAGCTGCCCCAACCCTTACTAACTCCTCACTTCAGTAGCCAATCAGGGCCTTGGGAGGTGGTTGACCAGCTGGAGCCAGTGAGGCAAATTGTGGTTGGAACCAGGCTTGGCAGGTAGGCAGCTCTTCTCCAGGTGGAGGGTTGGAGACCACTGGTATAAGCTATACTCTTCTGACAGGCGAATGGAAAAACCTCTAGGCAAGACTCCTCAGACGGGACCTGCTACAAGAGAAGAGGTGGCAGAAGAGTGTCTGTAGCATCTGTTTTAATGTGACGTCTGGCAATAAGTAACCCTGCAGAACAGTATTAGGATCGTTTAGCTGGTGAAGTGCGTGTCTATGTTTGGGGGATCATTTTACTCTACAGTAGAGCTGTTTTCTGGACTTGGGACCTCCTGCTCTGTGAGTTCAGTATGTTTGGTGAAGTGTGAAAGCTTGGGGGTGGTCCAGAGAGCTGGTCTCTGGTTCTTTGGGTATCAGTGACCCTGGGTTGCTTCCAGCGAACTGTGTATGTGTGTGAAAGCGCTGTGCAATGTGACAGCTTCAAGATTGTGATTGGTCCAGGGTGTGGACTCAAGTATTCGGAGCAAGTGTGACCCTAAGATACATGGAGATTTCTCTCAGTTAGTGCACCTGGGTGTACGAGGATTTAACCCTGTACAGCTTAACACAGTGGTTGTCACATGGCCAGGTTTTTGGAACAGCCAATAGGAGAGCACAATTTCAGAATGGGCTAAAGGCTTGTTTCGTGTTGGCAGAAACGGATGGCTGTAAACTTGTGTGTCTGCCGCAGCAGGCTCCGTTTACCACTGAGCAAAATCTTCATCTATGGCATCCACCCCATTAGGTATACAGCACTGAAAAAGCACCCCTGTGGATTTTACACGTTCAGTGTGAAAGCAGGTGTGTTCAGATGCTGGTTATTCTCCAATAAATGCACATATGATCCAAGAGGAATCTGTATGTGACAAGTCTTGCAAAGCAGAGAGGAAGCGTGGGGGATCTATGAGTGGGGGTGTTAGGGGTGGGAAGTTCAACACTTCATCACACATCACATTAATAGGATAGACTAAGGAAGTAACACTCACTGTGCTCTATTTGAAAGAGGAAAAGCCCAGCAGGCTTAATTCTTCTTTCCCAGCTCCTACTCTATATACTCTTGATGTCAAAATATTATAGTTCTGCCATATCTCCACCTCTAATATATATTTAGTTGTGTAAAAAGAAACCCCTTTTATCTCTCTTTTTATCACAGTTTAAAAGCTCTGGTCCCCCTATTTGGTTTAGTGAGTACTCATGATGGACAGACCAACAGAACTGGATCAAACTTGCCTTAAAAAAAATCCTAATTATTTTACCTTCCATTGCAGGTTAAGAAAGCTGTTTCATCCTGATGTAATGTTCAATTTTAGAGGCTTTTAAGGTGGACTGTGTAATTCTATGAGTGCTATTTTATAGTTTGATGTCTTCACTCTTATTCTAAAGCAAAGCATTAAGTTAACCTAAGGAGAAGGTTCTATGAGTAGCCGTGTTTGAACTTTTGACTGCTAGTGTACAGTGGTGAGGGGTACTTATCATCAGTTTCTCAAGGTTTTTAAAACTAACATCAGTAAAATGAAACAACAGAATAGATACACTTATCTTCTAAACTGCTGGAGCCTATCCCAGTGTTCAATAGGCAGAAGGCTGGAAACACCCTGGACAGGCCGCCAGTACATCACAGGGAAGACACGCATATATACACATTCACCACAGCTAGGGGTCTTTGGACTGTAGGAGGAAACCCACACAGACACAAGGAAACTATGCATGCTCCACACAGAAAGGACCCCGGATGCCCCCGCCGGGAGTCAAATCCAGGCCCCTCTTGTTGTGAGGCGACAGCACCACCCACTGCATCACCGTGCCACGAGTAAAACCTGTAGAGGCTGTGTTTAGATTTACCCACTCTCTTTTTAGGAGCTGAAAAAGTGACACGTGCTGAGCAAAGCTTTCCCACTGAAAACTGAACGTTTGCTGGACGTTTGCTGGACGTTTGCTGAACTATTGGTGCGTTCGGAATTTGGTATTTACTCCAAGGGTTAGTCATTGTTCACAAGCCGACCGGAAGTATTTTAATGCTACTCTTTGCCCCTCCGCCTTTTACACCGTTATCCTCTTATTCCAGGACACGTTCAGTGTGTGACGTTTGCACTGGAGCTCTGGAATACTTATGTAGTTAACAAGCAATGAAAGTTAATTACGGCAATTAGCATTGTGCAAACAGCGAGCCCATATCGCCACGCTTCCTTCGAGACCGTGCCGGGTTGTTGAGTAATCCCAAATAAACTCACTCGTGTGGTTTCTGACGCTCTATGACACTCTCTTATCTAGAACACTGTGTCACGTAGATAAAAGCAGTAGTAGTCTGAAGTCTGAAGGCCCGGGTTTCCATCTGTACTTTCGTCCATTATTATTATGGATCTCTGGAAATGTGCTCAGCTTGCATGACTCCTTGAATCCAGTCTCAGTGGAAGCTTTATTTTATAATGTGCAGTAAGTTTTTAGTTATTGCGACATTAATTTAGAAGAGCCCATTAAAGCTTTCTAGGATATTACATGGGGCTACAGCCATAGATTTGTTCTCCAGTCTGAAGCGGACGGTGATGTCATGCCTTGCAGTAAAGAGGCTGCCGGATTTCTCCGGCCGAGTCGAAAATAAACTGCAGCGCTCGGACCACTGGAGACTGACGTGCCGCGGCCCTCCTGATACTGCAGAAAGGCCAATTGATGTTTTAATTACTCGGCTAGCGGAGGCTAATTATATAACCGCTTACCTAATGCGCAGAATGCCAATAGCCATGTCAAGTGTTTTTGTTTCACCTCCAGATTTGAGTGAACAGAAAATGCTTTAGACAGCAGGTGAATGACTCCTGCAAAAGACTGAAGGTGTGGGGCCCTTACTGCAGTGGCTGGGCTTGGGCAGCAAGTGCATCTGTATAGGCGTCATTAGCCTGCGAAGCGCATGACCTGGCGAGCAGGCTGACTGAGAGGTGTCGGCTCATGCCGTTATTTCTCTTAATGTGTTTTTGTTTATCACGATTAGACCTTCATGAGTGAACGGATTTGGGTTGATTATCAATTATCATCTTGCCGTAGTGCTAATTAACACTCCCCTCCTTCTTCCAAACCCAGTGGCTTTCTCTATTCTCAGCACAAAAGTGCTCAAGGACTCCTCAAAGTGAATTAATAGAAGATAAACAGCCGATAATGGAAGCAAACAAAGCTCACACAAACTCGCGCATGCACACATGCACGCACACATTGGGTGCTGCTCTGACCTTGCACGTTCCCACCTCTTAGTTTACAGCCATGCTTTCTGCTTCGTTTAGCTTTGCAAAGAGCTAACCTTGATTTCCAGGCAGCCATATCAAGGGGAGAAGGAGAAACAGTGTAGTTGCTGTGTGACATGCTACCAAGCTTAATCATGCTGTTGTGAATGTCGCAAGGCGTGTTGAACACAACAATGAATTTGCTGCCGTATGCTAACGTTAGCTTGATTACCCAAAAAAAGCTACACCTGGTTGATCCTAGCAGTGTGACCTTTCACCTGTCACTTTACTGGGATATTATTGGCTGCAGCCATCAGTATTAATCTGATATTGGCCAGAATCACTTGTTTAGATATCGGAAGGAATTGAAAAGTATGATCGGGTGTGATCCATTAGTGTAAACTGGCATGTGAATGCATAACTAAACCTTTAGCTTTGATTGTGAATGTTTCATGGTGCTGACCAATCAAAGCAGTGTTACATAACGGAGAATGTTGTTGCCTATGCATTTCTTCTTTTGGCGGAGGAGAATATTAGATTCACTGTTTGAGCTTGGTGTATTTAGTGGGCAGTTGTGGATTAAGGTGAATGTGCTATTACCGGTTGTGGTGTAAGTGAGTGGAAAAGACTGTATTAGATTTGGTACCCGCAGTTGATCAGCATCGGTATTGGCATCAGACATGAAAAGGTGGTTGAAAAATGGCTAATTATTGGTGCCAGTGCAAAAATGTGGGCTAAGAAGTCAATAGTCACCCAAATCTTTGTCTCTCAGCCCCCTTTAAACTGCATTAAGGACATACGGAACTGTGAAAGTGACCAAAGCTTTACCATGTAGCTGAACACTGTGATCCTTATAAGTAGCTTACAAGGGTTGTAAGCTGGCCCATTTCCAGCCCCATGGACACATAACACAGGTATATGCTAATATATGAGGTATATGAGCTAAATATGTATGTTTCTGATTATATGAAACTAAATTTGGGGAAAGAAAAAAGAAAAGCCCTTGTAGACTCCAAACGAGTCTGGCTGGTTGTTGGTCTGTTATTATTAATGTTTTTCAATGGTAAATAAGAGATGCATCATGCTGGGTCTGTTTGGATAAGGTGCACCCCGAATAGGATGGAGATAAACATTCGTCAGAGCTGTCTGTGAAGAGTTGAAGGAAGCTCGGAATTCTACATCCCATGTGTCAAACACAAGGCCCACAGGCCACATCAGGCCTGCGGCAAAATCCAAACCGGCCCGCGAAATAATTCCCTATTACTATATGCACCTGTTTCACAATCTGCTGCACTACAATCCCCAGCATGCACTGCAACGTAATGCACCTCACCCCTCCAACAGTATGTGAGAGTATGTGTGGCTACACCGTATCGCCATACAACATGCTGGCTGGTTTCGTTTCGGCCGCAGTCCAACCAATACAAACCCCCAGCTAGCTGAGCGTCCATTGGCCCTTTTTGAATATGGCCTTTCAAGAGGTTGAGTTTGACCCCTGCTCTACATTGTACCATTGTCAGAATCTATGATGCCCCTCATCACCACTGCCCTGCTTCTTTAGTCGTCTGCCTTCAGAATTTATCCCAGTGTCTTACAAAGCCTCTCCAACCTCACCACAGTAGCTGTGAAAGAGCATTTGTGGGCTGAACACAGACAGGTCAGTCGATGAGCTGTTTAGCGATGTGCTCTTTTCCACGGTACCATTTTGCCAGCGATGTCGTTGCAGAGCTCATGATCTCAGGAGCAATCGGGCCGGGACTCCAGTAGTGCTAAGTTTGCGCTGTGGAGTCTTCATTTGCATTATCATCCGAGATCAATATTTATATTCAGATGGTGATGACACAGCATCCCTGCATCGCTTGTGTTCACTGGAGAGCAGCGCAAATGTGTTTTCTGCTGATAAGATTAATTCTCCTGAAATGCCAAGTTGCCTCTGCCTAAGGAGTGGATGATGATCTCCCACAGGGACATAACGGGCACTGCAGGCATATTTTCGCCTTGATACCTCAAAACCACTACTATAATAATTATAGTTATTGTGTCGGTGTCTGGATTAACTGTTCTTGGGCGTTGCAGTTATTGGTGATGGATTTGTGTCGTTACATAACACCATTTGACTAGTATAGCACAATGGAGACAGTAACTCCTTATTACGCTCTGAAGCTCATGTGCGGATTCCTTTGGCTCAACAGCACAGGTGGAATGATATTTGGGAATCGCATGCAACCGCCATGCATTCCTGCACACTGCGGTTAGGGGTGAAGTCAATAAGATCGTTTCACCGGCTTATCTGATGATCCATGTGAGTAGAAAATGAAACCAGTGACTTTATTATTATTATTTATATAGTTTGCATTGACGGCTTGTGGGTGGGGGAGCTGACCACAGGTGTATATCAGGTGCACATATAAGTCCGAATAGGAGGAGTACTATTTTCAAACCCTAGGGACTACTGCAGGCATCCGGGACTTGGATATCAGCTTGAATATCCGTGTATTGAGGAGCTTTTAGGTCCTTAGCTTTGAGCTGACTCCCATAATCTTCCTGACATGCTACTGAGACATTTGCAGTGACATTTTTTTTCTTTGCCCCTCATGGATTATTTTCTCTCTGTGCACCCTTAAATGGCCTTGAAGCAGAGTGGCGTACACACAAACACACACACACATGGGCCGTCTGAGTGTGCGGCTTTCTGATTTCTCCAAAGGAAAGGAGCAGGGCATGGTAAATAATGCCTGGGTTGGTTTTCTGGCGCTGTGGGAGCAAAAAGTGAGCGTGTAATGGATAATTTGAGTGCGTGCATTATGGGAGGAGCTCTGTTTCGCAGCTATTGTGATCATATACTTCATGGTGTGCTTGTCCATGCATGTTGCGTAAAGTGTCAGTGCTGAAAGAATATGGATGCTTGTGGTAATGCAACATTGTCACATTAACTAGGCCTACTGTGGGATAGCACGTTCATTCACTGAATTTATTTTTGATGGTTTTTGTTTATAAATGTTTTTTGGGGGGTTTTTTTAGGTGTAGAAAAAATTGATGCAACATATAATGTGGTATTTTGCTTGCCAATATTGTATCAATATACAGAAGTATATTAATATTTTATTTTTTAAATGTAAAGTAAGGTTTTTGACACTGTCAGTGTGTTTGATTGAAGGTTCCAATTTACTGCAATAAGAATGACTGAAATGATAGAAACTTTAGTCTACTATACTTATATTTATATTGTAGCTGTGATCATATACGTCATGGTGTACCTTTCCAGGCATATTATGAAATTTAAATACTTGACATACAGGGGTTGGTCAATGAAACTGAAACACCTGGTTTTAGACCACAATCAGTTATTAGTATGGTGTAGGGCCTCCTTTTGCGGCCAATACAGCGTCAGTTCGTCTTGGGAATGACATATACTGCGTCCTGCACAGTGGTCAGAGGGAGTTTAAGCCATTCTTCTTGCAGGATAGTGGCCAGGTCACTACGTGATGCTGGTGGAGGTTCGTCCTTCTTGGTGGTATGCTGACATTACCCTGGATACCGTGGCTCTTGATACATCACAAAGACTTGCTGTCTTGGTCACAGATGCGCCAGCAAGACGTGCACCAACAATCTGTCCTCTTTTGAACTCTGGTATGTCACCCATAATGTTGTGTGCATTGCAGTATTTTGAGCAGAACTGTGCTCTTACCTGCTAACTGAACCTTCACACTCTGCTCTTACTGGTGCAATGTGCAGTTAATGAAGATTGGTCACCAGGCTGGTCCAATTTAGCCATGAGACCTCCCACACTAAAATGACAGGTGTTTCAGTTTCATTGTCCAACCCGTGTACTACCGAGTAGCACATACAATGTCCATAATTTGCCTTTATTTTAAAAAATTTGTATATTTTTTTAAAGTGGTTCTGCAGGGTTTGCTACGTGTTTCTCAAACCTCAGAAGAACAAAATGTCGTGATGCATGTTGTGCATTGTGATAACATCTTCAACTGTTGTGATGTATTTTGTTCGGCATTGTGACACTGAGCCCACACCCCTAACCTCACTATTCATTCGTTATGTTGGTATTTGTTACTGTATTTGGCATTTGGCAGCCTTTCTCTTTTTAGAGTTGACTAAATGGGAGTTGTTGGTGATCTTGAAGGCTCTACAGGCTTATGCTTAACAGCTCAAACTCATAAGATGTCTGATACAATACATTTCCTAATATATTACACATACTCTTGATGTATTTCAATATTCTAGTTTTGCCCTATCGCCTTCTAATGTGTATCTTAATGGGCAAAAAAACGTTAATCTCTTTTGTTTTCACACTGTAAAAGCTCTAGATACCCTTTTCATTTAGTGAATATTCATGATGGACAGACCAATAGCATTAGTCCCAAAGATCTGGTTATTTTAACCTCCACTGCAGGTGCGTCCTGTAAAGTTTCATTTTGGAGGTTTTTAAGGTGGACTGTATAATTCCATGAGTGCTATTTTATAGATATATGTCTTCACTTTTCATTTTATTTAAAGTAAAGCATTAAGATAAGATAAGGAGATTTACGTTTATGGTATTTAACTCTTATCCAGAGAGACTTACAAGGTTAATCATATTACAGGTAGGCCAATGTAGTGTTAGGAGTCTTCCCAAGGACTCTTATTGGTCTAGCACAGCATAGTCACCCAGACCAGGAATCGAACCCCAAACTCCCATGTGGTGTGACAGGCGGTATTATCCGTTGTACCACACTGACCACATCCTTCTATGAGTAGCTCTGACTGAAATTCTGACTGGTACTGTACATTACCTCTCCTACATCATGTACCCCAGTACAAGGGCTTACAATGTAAAGTGTCAATGCAGCCTCTGACTTTACTTAAGTCCGTCAGGTAAGACAAGAGTGGGTCATGCTCGTTTTCCACATCCCGCCATGTGTCTGAATTTATCAGTCATGTTTTTGGTTTTGGGGTTTTGTGTGTACCAAGTTGGCCTACCAACTTTTTTCGTAGGCCTACCCAGGGGTTCGTGACGGCCTACGCTACGGGATCAAACGATAGACTATAGCTTGTAATAGAGCTTGAATGTTATGGTGACTGATGGTTTTACAGAGTAAACTGTACCAAAAACCACTAAACCAACAGCACTGCGGCTTTTAGTACTCTGGATTTTGTATGGTGGGGCTGACACCCCAAGCAAAGCCCGTATTTGCTTGCTTCATGTTTGAATTTTCCATTAAACCTTCAACAGTGTATCAGTCACAGGTGCCAAAATTCAACTGTCTCACCATTTAAGGTGTAACTTCAGCTTTGATTAAGTTTGTGAAGTAATGGGGGTCCTGGAAGTCACTGACGGGCAGCAGGACCACCGTCATTAAAAACAACTTTTAAAGGTTTGAATTCCAGACGCTGTGTACCTAGAGTCATACGGCCCAATAGCAGGTTGAGGGGCCCGGTCAGTTGTTCCATTGACTTGTAGCATACTTTTGGGAACTGGGTCAAAGAGGACAAGCTGCACCAGCCTAGCAGGAGACCTGCGGAACTGCTTTCTGAGGTGGTCCTCCTCGTCTTCAGATGGGCTCGTGTCTCCAGAAACTCAGTCCTCTGCTGTACTTTATGCAGCTCAGCTATGACTGAGAACAACTCGGCCGGCATGTGGCCCTCACTTCTGCTTTCCATGAACCAAATGGCAAACGAGACAAATAAAATGACTCCATAAAAAAGAATAACAATAACTAACTAAAGCCAACAAAAACTGTATGGATAAAAAAATAAATAAAAAAATAAATTATTACAGCACTATCTGGATTTATGGAGCCATAAACAATTTAAAAGGCATAAACTTGACCCATAAAGATGTGCTGTGATGTGGTGGTATTGAATAGGAGTGTTGAAGGAGTGTTTGAAGCCTGTGAAATGCTGATTGGCCCAGGTCTATACTATGAGTTATATTGCTGATTCGTCCCCTTAGTCTATTGCATTAAGGAAGAGGAGGAGGGGGTTATGTGATGCGCATGCACGCTTAAAAAGTTCACTTGCGTTCTAGGGGTAGCGGGTGGGGGGAAAGTGATGCAGCATGTATTGTGGGATCTTTGCAGCTTTGCAATATTGCATCAATACATAGAAGCCGAGTATTAATATTTTATTGCATAAATGTAAAGTAAGTTTTTATGACCCTGCCAGTCTGCCTGTCTGACAGTTCCAATAAGAGATATAAACTTTAATCTACGGTATCAATCAAAAGTTGGACTCTGCTTCTCAGAAGGTTCTCCTTATGTTTAGCTTAATGCTTTACTGTGAAATAGAAGTGACATCAACCTACAAAATACATTTACGTTTATGGCATTTAGCTGACGCTCTTATCCAGAGCGATTTACAAGGTTAATCATATTACAGGTGGGCCAATGTAGTGTTAGGAGTCTTGCCCAAGGACTCTTATTGGTGTAGCTCAGCATAGTCACCCAGACCGTATATATATATATATATATATATATATATATATATTTTTTTTTTTTTATTATTTTTTTTTTTTTTTCCAAAAGAAATGACAAGTGGCAGCGATATAACCAAAATGTTATACTTTTATTATTTATTATTTTATTATTATTATTATTTTATTTTTATATTTTATTTTTTCAAAAAAAAATATGACGTGGCAGTGATATAACCAAAATGTAATACTGTGATACATCTACAGAGTATATGTGGTATATCAGGATATGTATTGTTTCAGACATCTCATCAGTTGGACCTGTTGGTCGTAAGCCTGTAGAGTCTTTAAGATAGCTAGAAACATCCATTTAGGTGGGTGTGTCCAAACCTTTGCCTGGTACTGTATATCCAATTTTCCTTTGGGCACAAATACTATATTTCATTACAAGTTATTGTAGTACTTGACATATCACAGTCATATTGCATCATGACTATTATAGCATAGTGATATTGTGTTGTGGGGCCTTTGTTAAATCCCATCACTAATAAATTCATTGGGGTTTCAGTTTTTTGGGCTTATTAATGTTGACCTCGGCATTAAACCTGAATAAACGTGTAACATTACCCATTAAAGATGCTGAGTCTCAAAGAGCATCAGTCTTGGAGAAGTAGCCTCTTGGAGAGTAGCTACATCCCTGTAAAGCAGTTGTAATGCAGATGTGGATGTGGCTCAGGCAGGGACCTTGACGGTTACGGCAGGGTCACTGGTTTGCAAGACTGCGACAGCCGTGCGCAGGACATACAGTACGGTTGGATGAATAAGAGGAAAAGCCTTTTAATATTTTCACAGTGAATATATTCATATTGTCAGTTTTGGTATCGCGGCGAGCTGTTGTGTGTGAAAACAACGTGTGAAAAGTGTTAAGATGGGAGAAAAGCAAAACAAAGCTGCCACCCAAATGAGCTTTAGCTTCTGCATTGTATTGTTTTGGTTGATGCGCATAGCGTTCCGACCCAATTAGCAGAATTTCCACCTTTAAGGTGCCGGAGCCGAGGTGGTGCTGCCTTTCCTCGTAAATTGGCTTTATGGCGCTTCATGCCGTGCAGGCGGTTGTGTCAGTAGCTATGGTAACGGTTTGCACACATTTGCTGTTATGACTGAGATTTTTGTTGCCATTGTGAGAACTCCTGAAGCGTGATTGAATGGGTGCCGGCCTTCGCCCGAAAGACTAAGGCATTGCATGCATGTGCAGAGGAATTCCAAGAATCCGTGTCCTATGTTGTTCGCTCCTCTCTAAGTGCACTCCTACATGCATTTCTGGAGGAGACACGTACTGCAGTTTGAGCAGTGACTGTGATTTTTGATTTCTCCTCATAAGCCGTGCTTGTCCTCCATGCGAGTGACTCGGCAAGGCCGTGTGGTCAGTTGAGCAAATGCCTCCTCTGCGTAACCATGACACAGGAGTAATGACTGTTTGCTTTAGCAGGAACGTGCCACATTCCTAGCACCAGTAATCCTGCTTCATTCGGAAGCTTCCCAGGGGAGCGGGATGACACCACCTCTTCGTGTCCAAACACCACGGCCATGTCAAGGTCGGGAAGGCATTGTGAGGTCTACGTGGTTTTTGGTACGGGCTAAAGAGTTTATGATTGGACCTCAGCTCAAATCCGACTCCAGTGCCTGATTAAAGCTGTAGGCCTTGAACGGCTTGGGTGCAGTGATTTTGCCACAGTTCAGGATGTTAGTCAGACATAAGCGGAGTTTTAACAGTGGTGAAATCACTAGCACATGGCCTTTCATGGCCTAATGCTTTTATAAAACAACAATAACATATGGAATATGAAGAGAGGGCACACATGTTCAGTATTACAGTGAAATATTAATAATAATGATTGTAATGAACCGCTATTCTGCCACGCAGTGCCATTCATTAAAGAGGAGTCCCATCTTTTCTTTCTCAGAATTGTTGCATAATGCTGTGCTGAAGTTCAAAGGAAGTCATTTGGAACGGTACAGAGTGGTGGTAATAGGAACCAGGCGTCTGAAGAGTGTCATGCTTGTAAAAGCTTCCATATAAAAAGCTATTGAATAAATGAAATTAAATGTCTCCTGATGGCTTTCTTTCTTTCTTTCTTTCTTTCTCTTTTTCTTTCTTTCTTTTTCTCTCTTTCTTTCTTTCTTTTTCTTTCTCTTTTTCTTTCTTTCTTTCTCTTTTTCTTTCTTTCTCTTTTTCTTTCTTTCTTTCTTTCTTTCTCTTTTTCTTTCTTTCTCTTTTTCTTTCTTTCTTTCTTTCTCTTTTTCTTTTTTTCTTTCTTTCTCTTTTTCTTTCTTTCTTTCTTTCTCTTTTTCTTTCTTTCTTTCTTTCTTTCTTTCTTTCTTCATTGCTCAACAACAGTTTAAATATGAAAAGAGGGTGTTTAAATGGACATTCATTTACCTTCGTATGGATGGATGGATGGATGGATAGATGGATCTATTCAAGTGATCAATCGATGGATTGGTGGTGGACAGGCAAGGTAGGAGTCTCCTAACCGAGTGGACAGTGAGACACAGTGTTTGAACATGGTGGTAGCACTGCCATGTCTGATCCACACATACTAGCACAACTGAACTACAATCTGTAACTGTAGAACTACAAAGAGCACCTCTCTGCTGCTCAGACCTATCCATAGGTCTTCTGTGAGCACTGTGCGGTATAGTCTGCCGGAGGTGCTTAAGATAAAGCTTTAAAATCCACTTAAATGTGGACTCTATCAGAAACATACAGAACGTGGGTAGCTTGGTCTCAGTCCAGCCTGGATGCTTTGTGGCTGCAATCTAGAAAAATGCATTGGCTTTATCAAAAAAAAAAAAACTGTGCCATTAATAATTTAATAACGACCGCCATTTGGTCTCGGTGGACACGACCAACGAATCCATGTGTGGAGGCACCGTGGTCCGTGCCAACGAATCCGTGTGTGGAGGCACCATGGTCCGTGCCAACGAATCCGTGTGTGGAGGCACCGTGGTCCGTGCCAACGAATCCGTGTGTGGAGGCACCGTGGTCCGTGCCAACGAATCTGTATCTGCTCTGTCTCTCTCTGGCTCTCTCTCTGTCTCTGTGCATGTCTCTTTCTTTTTCTTTCTTTCTTTCTTTCTTTCTTTCTTTCTTTCTTTCTCTTTTTCTTTTTCTCTCTTTCTTTCTTTCTGTCTCTTTTTCTTTCTTTCTTTCTTTCTTTCTTTCTTTCTGTCTCTTTTTCTTTCTTTCTTTCTTTCTTTCTCTTTTTCTTTCTTTCTTTCTTTCTTTCTCTTTTTCTTTCTTTCTTTCTCTTTTTCTTTCTTTCTTTCTTTCTTTCTCTTTTTCTTTCTTTCTTTCTTTCTTTCTCTTTTTTCTTTCTTTCTTTCTTTCTTTCTCTTTTTCTTTCTTTCTTTCTTTCTTTCTTTCTTTCTTTCTTTCTTTCTTTCTTTCTTTCTTTCTTTCTTTCTTTCTCCTTTTCTTTCTTTCTTTCTTTCTTTCTTTCTCTCTCTCTTTCTTTCTCCTTTTCTTTCTTTCTTTCTCTCTCTCTCTCTCTCTCTCTCTCTCTCTCCCCCCACATAGATAGATAAATGGATAGGTATGTGCATACGTATGTGTGTGTGTGTATATACATACATAGTATTGGCTTCCACTGTAGATTAGCAAATCAGGTTTTAGAACTAGGTCTTGTTCTGATTAATTAGGCTGGAAATGAAAATAAACAGATCTGTAAATAGCTGGTTAAGTTTAAGATAAACAGTTCATGCACGTAAGAACTAATTTGTAGTTGTGTCAGTGAGAATTGGCCTGAGTCTAAAAAGCTGTTGCGAGCAGTCTGTACACACACACAGTGCAGTGTGTCTCCTTCATGACAGAACAAGGAAAGGATCTGAGCATGGGATTAAAAAGAACTTAATGGAGCCTGGAGGTGCTTCTCCATCCAGGCAATGGATGAGGAAAAACTATAGGAAAATGAAAGAAAGAAGGAAAGGAGGGGGGGAGAGCTTGCGTTGCGGGTGGAGCGTGGGGAATGGGAGGTATTTTTAACCACTACACTGAAAGCGCAGGGCCTGGCCTCGTCCGAGAGCACACGGACGCCTCTTTGCTTGTGTAACAGGCCCGTCTATCTCTGCCTGCCCTGCAAATGCTGGAGGTGGCGGCCGCTGGTGTGCTGGGACTGACTGAGTGAGTGCGGGTGGCGAGGCTGTTTCAGCGTGGTAAAAAAGAAAATCCCTGACATCTGATTTTAGCTTACAGATGCCTTATTATGGGTTGTAGCTATAATGGAGCCAGCACATAAAACCTGTTTATAGCCCCAAATGACTGCACATTGTTACAGCAGCGCATTATGATACTAAAGCTACACCTAGGCTGTGATATGGGTAAGAGGGAAACAAGATCGGGGGTCATAAATGCGGTGATGAGTTAAGTACGCGGACTGCATGAAACTAATTGGGAGGTATGGTTCTACTGTGCATTAGCAGCAACGTTAGCTTAGTGTCTCCTAAAGCAGAAAACGTGATTTGTAGTAACGCAGGTCACAAAGTGTTGTACACTTTCTTTATTGAAAAAGAAGGAAAACGTTAAAAACCATACGGTTCCTGATTGATCCCAAGGCGGACTGTGGGCTAGGCGTAGTTTAGCTTTCAGTTGCTGGAAATAAAGGCCAAGAGGGTTTTGCTTCAGGATTAAGGAAGTGCTCTCTTCCTGACAGGAAGTGTTTACAGCGGGCTGACATTCTCTTCTGACTGAGCAAGTCTGCTCCCTCCACTTGAATTAGACAGGGAGTGGCTATCTGCCCTCTTCAGCATCATCGCTCTGACATCTAGTACTTCGGCTAAATCTGGCTACAGTGTGCTTGCAGAGCAGGTCTGGCTAAGAGCGAATCTCCTCTTGAGTTTGCTTAAAGATACAGTGTACCAAAAGTCTACCAGATCTGCACATGCCTCTCTTCCACCAACAAAGTGCCAGGGCATGTGCTTGTGCTGGTGTTGGTGCTGGTTCCCAGGCTCTACTGAACCTGTTAAGAACAAGCCCCCTTTTTCAGAGCCGAGGTTTGAGAGCCGAGCGATTACGTATCTCGAGGTGGGCGGTCTCTAGTCTGTAAGCAGAAGTCAGCGTACAGTGCATAACAATAACATGGTGGAGCATGTTCTTCTAGTGCACATTGGAGGTCTCACCATCCAGAGTCGTCTTCAACCTTTGTGTGCAGCCCAGAGGGATTGTCATAGACAGAGATTGAGTGCAAGACGACTCGCAGTTGTGTTTCCTCTTTCCCTTATGAAGGTGTACTGTACCAAGGCAGCACATTATGGTTCTTAGCTGTCTGTAGTGTTTCCCACATTTCAGAGCTCCTGCACTTATTAATCAAAGAATGGAGCAGTTGGGCTCATTAGTTGGGCTCACATATTAGCTCATTAGAAGACGGACGCCTCCCGTTGAATGCGCTCATCCACAAGCACATCACCGATGGAATATGATTTTTCCCAAGTTCAGCTCAGTGTAGTTCATAGTGCAGCACCACACGCCTTAGCCGCTTGCTTCTCGGGTTCTACGGTTCCAGACCAGAGAGTTAATGGTGCTGGAACGGCATGGTTTTTGGTTTGTGATTTTGGCCCTGCCCCCATGTTTGTGGAAAAGGGTTTTCCTGTTACCCCTGACATGCTTGTTGGATTTTTGTACCAGAGCTACAAGGCTAATGTGGCTAACAAGTAATGACAATCCTTGTACAGCCATTAGCATCAAACTTATGCCTCAGATTGTTGTGTAATCTCATCTAGACTGGTTGATGACATTGTATAACATGCTGCTGGATAAAGTCAGGCCTTCTTCGTTTGTGTCTATTTGAATGATGAGGTTAAAGTGACCAAATTGGCTAATTATCCTGATTCCTAGCCGTGAAACTGGGCAGCTACTGAATGAAGACAGACACCGTTTGTAAAGGTGGTAGCGTCAGACGGAAGTTAGAACTTTCCCAGTCTGCCACAACTGATATCTGTTGGCCGCTACTATATTGTAATTGAAAATGAACAGGCTGTATTAGCCAAACGAGTCACCTTTCTTGTTTAAGGTGGTAGTAGCTTCATCCCAGTCTATAAGAAATTCTCCTCAGAATTGTGCCAGGGAAGGCATCCACCAAATATGGCCCAACTACATCATTCATTGATGCAAGAGTGGTTGAATACAGATGTGGCCTACATCCAGAAACTTGTCCAGTGCATGCCAAATCAAACTTACAGCTGCTTTCATGCTCATTGAGATATTACATGTTGTTAGACTCAGTTCAGTCATTGGTGACTGCGTTATAAGGGCCAGTAGAATGTCTGATACGCTGTTTGCTCTTGCACAGAAGCTTACAATACAGCTAAAAGATAGATGTATGCTTTTGTCAAGTAACCTACAAGCCCTATATTACGATGGTGAGATGTAAAGTTGCAAGTGTACGCGCACAGTAATACCCATAACTGCCTTAGTAAATTCCTTCTTGAGTTTCTCTTGTTCTGTTTGACGCATGACTTCTCTGACAGACTCTTAGAGATTGGACACCCCGGCTTCAACTACATTACCACAGGCCACTTTCTTGCAGCATGTAATGTAGACTTTTTAGGGGCCATATTGTTGACTAAGGAAGTTGCCCTGGAATTTGTGCTGGAAAATAGTTTCCGCAAAAGCATGGAAGCTGTGGAGTACTACAGTTTTACTCACTGTAGTAGAGGATAAGCTGATCGACCGCATTTGGGATAAGAGGAAAATTGAATAAATTAGGGTTTTCAGCAAACTATCACTTTAAGCCTCAATCATTCTGCGGTGCTGGGTTAGGTAGGCTTGGACCTCCTTACATAAGTGGCTGTTTAGGGTCTGTGCGTATGTTGGCGGAGCTGCAAGCAGTGGAAAGCCCCACGACAGAGCTAAGCTTTAGTGGGTGGATGAATGTGGATCCCCACCCTGCCCGCCCGCCCGCTCTATTGTCGGTTGAATATGCACAGGCCTCCTCGTACACGTTCCTCTCTGGGGGTAACTGAGGCCACGCTGTTTCCTCCTGTAATCAAGAGATCTCCACACTAACCCAGCTACGACTGTTGTGACTGTCACAGGACGTACACAGTGATGCCGAACTCTTAAAGCGACAGTCACCCTTTTTTTTAATTTATTTTTTTTTATATGTAACAAATCTGCATAACTAAACCATCACACTTTTACCCTAATATATGACTGGCAATGTGACTGTGCTTATTGTTATTACCAGGGGTGTATGATGATATTGTAATCGTATTACTAGTCTCAGATATTTGTCTAAATATAGATCACTAGATAGATTAATATTTGATAATATTATGCTGGACGAAAAGTTTATCACCTTGTATGTTTTAATGGTGGTATTAACTTCAGGCTGCTGCAGATGGTGTTGCACAAGGATGATGATGAAGCAGAAGAAGAGGTGGTACAGTGCAGTAAATGCCTTGTGCCATGTGTGGGAAATGGCTCCAAAGCAGATGTTCATGATTGGCTAAAAGGAGACACTGCCTGTGGGCGTGGCCAAAGACCATAGTGTAAAGTAGGGGTGCACAACATACGGCCCGCGGGCCAGATACAGCCCGGTAAAACTGTCAATCCGGCCCGCGAAAGGAAGTGCTGATGCATTTTTAATATAAATAATGCTGCCACTTTAAATTCATTGGGAAGTTTGATGACATTGCGGAACACTGCCACCTGGTGTTTACTTTCCAAAACTCCAAAAAAAAAACCCCGCTGTAAAAATGTGTGGCCCTCTGGTGTAGGTGTTAATATGAAATTGGCCCTTGGTTAAAAGAAGTTCTGCACCCCTGGTGTAAAGGAAGTAGCTGAATCTGCAGGTGTATGGAAGCGTACGGTCATACGGGTCTACCAGCAGTGGATAAAATCCCAGTCTACAGGAAACTCTCCTTGGAATTGTGCCAGGGAAGGCATCCACCAAATCTGGCCCAACTGGCCATTCTTTGATTGAAGAGTGACATGGCCTACACCCAGTGGAATCGCAGCTGTTATTGGTGCTATAAGTACACTTCAGTCACAGGGGACCAACATTTTGTCTGGTGAGCTTGTATACCAAGCTTGAATTAGTTTATTAAGAGGCTATATGTTTAGTTGATGCTGAGCTGCTGGCATAATGATCTGTAAATATCGGACAACGGCACAGCCAACAATTTCTATAGTGCATCCCTGGTTATCATTACGACATTTAGCAGGCCCTCTTATACCTTGCAAAAGTGCTTAGTGTTCAGTCACTGAATGCGTCATCGCTAGTATAAATACTGTAGGTTCAAGTCCAAACTTCCCTTGTGCACAGACACTACCAGAACAAGGACCAGCGCTGATGCCTAGACAGAAGAATGCAGAGTTAAATATGGAAGTAGTGTACTACCTGGCAATATGAAGACCACAGGAGTGTCTGGTGTTCAGACAGCTGGTGGAAGTTCATTCCGTCTGGGTGCCAGAACCAAAAAGAGCCTCTATGCATGTTTACCATGCATCTTGAAGGATGGCAGGTCAAGCCAAGCTGTACTTGACGGGGTCGAGGGACAGATCGTTATTGTGATAAATGATGTTAACTTGTGTCACGGCATGCTTTTCCTGTCCACTTGAAATGCTTTGTAGATGCTCACCGAGCTTACAGTTAACTAATGCTGCACTTAATAATTTAAATACATGCTAATGTGAACTAATGTGAACTAACCCTAACCCTAGGTAATATATTCTAGTAAGTCCAAACCCTAATGCCCCTGATAATAGGGCTGTACATAGGCAGGAACATGGTGATATGATATGTGTCATGATGCAGGGGTCCCAGTCGAGGATATTGCAATATATTACAATACTTTCAGCAATATGATATTTTGTGGAATTTTTCAAATCAGATTTTTGAAAAACTGTCATATATTTAAGGAAGGAAACTTGGTGGGTAGGTTTAACATCATGAGACATGCGAACGTTTCAAGTTTCACCCTCAGCCCATGTGACATAAGCAACGACAGGCCTTATTGCTGTACCTGACTGACCCAACCGCCACGGTTATGGACATTCATTGAGCAGTAATGCCCTTCATGAGTCATTTGTGAGTACCAGTGCTAGTACGCAGTTACAGCGACTGCCCTCGACACCAAGTCAACATCACCAACGACTGCAATGGTGCCGTGCCAGACGATCATGGTGTGACTCAAAATGCTAGCGGGTCATCTTCAGTGACAAGTCCTCTATTTGTCTTGGTGGAGATGACCAACAAATCCCTGTGTGTGTAGGCACCGGCGTCACGGTTTGTTGTCACGTCTCGCACGTCCAGAAGACTTCCAGAAGATATCTGAGAAATCATGCACAGCTCCGTAGCAAACACGGAGGCCCAACATCATACTGAGAGACACTGCCTCTGATTGAGAATGTTTTAGGTAGAGGAAAGTGTGAATGTAAAGTTCTTCTGTCCTGTTAAAATCAGTCACAGGAGCTGCTGTGTAGAGGAATTGAGTTATTGCAGGAGTTGGGAATATGGAATATTGTTATTAAGGCACAGAAAGGAAAGGTGAAGTCCAGTATGCTTGCTAGGCAGTGTGAACGATATTGTTAAAAGTGATTTCAAATGATCGCCTTTCCAATAAAGACATAAGCAAGAAGTACAGTTTATATTCCTGAAGCACAGCCAACTGTTCTCTTTAAGAAATCTGTCTACATCCAATATTTGCCTGTATATTTATAAGCTGTGTTATTTCTTTGGCACCGAATTCCACTCCTGTACCCTACAATCTCAACTCCATTCCTTTCTACAAGTTCTACTCACAAATCTGTCAGGGAGAGAGAGGGAGAATAGTGAGAGGAAATTGGATTTTGTCAAGCGTGTCCCCTAGTACTTAATCTTGAATATCTGTGGTGTATTAAAAGCACTGTAATCTCCCCAAGCTCCCCTCCAGTCAATGGCAAGTGGTGAGTTGGGCCGGCCGGGGCGAAGAGGTGCTCGAGTGGACTGATGTCATGGAGAGTGAAAGACAGCGTGAGAGAAGAGGAGAGAGACGTTTTCCCATAATGGAGCGGTGCTGTGAATGGAGAATAAATCTGGCCTTTACACTGTCACTGTAAAGGGAGTTCACCCGACAAGTGTGAGTGAGGAGGGTTCAACCAGCGCGGGCACGCTTTCAGAGTGTGATGTGTATTTTAAACAGAGCCCTGCTGAGTTTTAAGACTCAGAGTTTTTGCTGTACCTGACGGGCCCAACAGCCGCAGATGTAGACCTTCAGTGCGCCCTGATGCCCCCATGAGTCCCCATTCTGTTAGCGCCAGCAGCTGTTGACATATAGCGGCACAACACAGGGATGCATGTACACAGACTGTTTCGACGACTGACCTTAACACCATGTCAACATCACCACAGACTCTCATGGCGTGGCAGTGGATCATCTTCAGTGACTGGTTCTGCTTTTGTCTTGGTGGAGATGACCAGCGACTGCGCGTGGAGGCACCGTAGTCAGCGCCAAGATGAACGATTTGTTGTCACAGGCCTGGTGTCACTCCACCTCCACCACTACCACAACATCTGCAGGAACTGTGTGAGAATGTTCAAGCTGCATGGGATGGATTATCACAGGACACCGTTAGGAACCTCTACAACTCCATACCGAGACGTCTGGCATGTTGCGTTAGCAAACATGGCAATCTGGTGCCATACTGAGAGACACTACTTCTGTATGTGTAGCTCCATAAATATTACCCATATCTGTCTAAATGCATCATCATGTATTGGTCCTGGTAACCTTTATCTTCCTTCCCCACAGCACTGCAATACCACACCTCCTTTTGTGTTTTCTTTTTCCTTTTTTTGGTGATAAGTATGATGTGATATGATATGATTTGATATGATTCTTAAATGGGGATCCTGACGATTTGAAATGCCTGAAAGTAGTTCAGAGAGTTACTGTGAAATAGCTGTTTGTATAGAAAGAGAGCCATTTGGTATTTGAAATTAAAAGCACCAAATGCACCTATAAGGCATTCTGAGTGTTTTATGTAATATTAATAATAGTGAAAGTTCTACATGTACTTTCACCACAACCAGTGAAGCTTTGGGCCAATAGCTTAACTCAAACTATAAACTTGGACTCAAATAAGCAACATATTTCAGAATGAATACAGAATTCAGGCACATTGAATCATCTATAATCATCCGCTCGGTGGCTTAATAATTCAGTAATGCATAGATTTAGGGAAAAATGGGTGGAGTTCATCTTTAAAACCACATAAACAGCACAAAAGCAAAGTGAATGAGATGTAGTAAACGGTGTGGGCTGAAGTAGGGTTTCCATCTTGAATTCAGTTCAGTCAATTTCTGAATATGCAATTGATGACCTGACGGAGCGGGGTGCATCTTGATGCCCTTTTCTAAAGTCTTGTTATGGTTGATAGGTTGGTGCACTCATGACTCAGGTCCGTTTTTGGAATCTGGTCTCAGCTAGAGAATGTACTCCTCTCCGTAATCATGCCCCATTGATGCCTAGTGCCCAACGTCTTGCCAACAGTGTCTAAATCTGGAGCCATTCTTTGCATACAGATATTTCGCATGGATAAGAAGACACACCAGAAGCAGTTTAACCCACCCAAGCCAAGCAAACATTGAGGAAGGGAATTCCTTTTTTCTAGGAGAAAGACAAACAAGTTCATGACCCTGGTCAGGTGGCAACACTAAGCAGAGCTTCCCAGAATTCTTCCTATGTACGGATTTTGTTGATTTCTGTTAATTAGCATAATAAACAGATATTGCTACAAGAATAGCAAAGTTTTTAGGCTCTGCTAAGTCAAACAAGCAACGCCGGACTGTTTGCACGTGGGACCTGAACATTTGTTCTCGCTTAGCGTCAGACTTGGCAGTAAAAGGCTTCCTTCAGTGCACCTCAGATACGCCTGATCTACTGTGAACTGGGCTGCTGGTGGTGAACTGACGGGCAAGTCAGATAAGAAAGGAAGTGAACAATCCTGTCACTGTAGTACAACAGTTTGCTCTCTAGTGCTAGTTTATGGCACCCTTTGTGGTTTTTTTAAGTATATGGCCTGTTTTAGCGGGACAGGCTAACTTTAGTGTCGAAAATGCCTTGCTGTAACAATGTGTAGCCACCTACACTTTGATGTGGTAGTCCTAATATAGCCATAATTACATACCACTCAAATATTTCACCTCTAAACCGCTTTCTACTGAAGCCAGAGGCAGAGGTCAGAGGGATTTCGGCCTTCCTTAGTGAAGGTGCTCCAGGTTTTCATTAGGGAAATCATAAGTTGAGACGCTATTGAGTAGATTCACCTTTGTTTAGGCCAGGGTTCCTCAAATCCTGGATATCCTGGAGAGTCCAGCACTGTTTGGAGAATTTTCTGTACTCCCAACACGCCCACTAAAGCTGGCAGTGTGTTTGGGCAGGGAAGTCACCAAACTGTGCTAGCCACCCGGCCTCCAGGTCTGGATTTGGGGAAACCTGGTATGTGTCATGCCGAGTAGAATGTCCAACATTGTATGATGTAATTGATCAGTTGGGTTCTGATGTGGCATAGTGGCTAAAATTTATACCTGCAACTGACCCGTATCTGTCATTACTATGAAAGTGGTTTGTGGATGGATGGACCTTGTGAAACTTGCATCCCAGGTAAAGCTAACCATGTGCTAGTAGATTTAGCTTTTGGTCACAGGCTTTGATTTTGCAAGGAATCTTGCAGGTCACTATTTGCTAGACTGGATTCTTTCAGAGATTATTTCCCAAAATGCTCCTGGTGGATATTTGAGAGAAACTGTTGAACAATGAAGCTGAAACAGAAGCAGCTTTTGACCACAACTATGTGAATAAAAACACAGTTGAAAAGTCGTTTGGTGTAAGGCCGGCATAAGTTGCAGTCTAACTACTGTGTCTGTCTGTCTGTCTGTCTGTCTGTGTGCGTGTCTGTGTGTGTGTGTGTTTCTGTGTGTGTGTGTGTCTGTGTGTATCTGTGTCTGTGTGTATCTGTGTCTGTGTGTGTGTGTCTGTGTGTGTGTGTCTGTGTGTGTGTGTCTGTGTGTGTGTCTGTGTGTGTGTCTGTGTGTGTGTCTGTGTGTGTGTCTGTCTGTCTGTCTGTCTGTGTGTCTGTGTGTCTGTCTGTGTGTCTGTCTGTCTGTGTGTGTATCTGTGTGTGTGTCTGTCTGTCTGTCTGTGTGTCTGTCTGTCTGTCTGTGTGTCTGTCTGTGTGTATCTGTCTGTGTGTCTGTCTGTCTGTCTGTGTGTGTATCTGTGTGTCTGTCTGTCTGTGTGTCTGTCTGTCTGTGTGTGTATCTGTGTGTCTGTCTGTCTGTGTGTGTATCTGTGTATCTGTCTGTCTGTCTGTCTGTCTGTGTGTCTGTCTGTGTGTATCTGTGTATCTGTCTGTCTGTCTGTCTGTCTGTGTGTCTGTCTGTGTGTATCTGTCTGTGTGTCTGTGTGCGTGTCTGTCTGCGTCTGTGTGTCTGTCTTTGTGTCTGTCTGTGTGTCTGTCTGTCTGTGTGTTATCTGGGTTATCTTACACCAAAGACCAATTAACACAACTGCTGATAAACTTATTGTTCACTTGATGAATGTCATAAATAACCACCCACATAAAAACAATAGTCACAGTCGATGCAATAGTTTTCTGGTTTCAAGGGCAGGACCGTCCAATGCATAGATTTCTGTAATGCCGCGTAATGTAAAGAGCTAACATTGTGTATAGTTATATTGCCTAGTATAGTGCTGGTTAACCCTTAACCCTTAAAGCCCTTAAAAGCTTGCACTTTCCATAATTTGAAGCTGAATAGGCACATTTTAATCATACAAATAGCAGCCGCTGAAAATCTTTCTGATGTGTATCTAGCCTAGGACCACATATGATCATGGCTGTATATGGCATGGGATAGCACTTTAATGTATATACTGGCCGGTGTGATCTGATATGGTTTTACATTAAAAACTGCTTGGCCTTAAAATAAGCTCATTTGTGTCCTTATGTATTTTTCATGAGGCATTTTTTTTGTTTGTTTTTGAACTGAGATTCAAGAAATACAAATGCGACAGTAAAAATACTAACAGAAATAACTTTTTTTTTATTCAATATTTGTACATGCTGTGTTGCAATAAATACAGTTAAATAGCACATACATTTTTCCCTTTTATAACTAAAAGATGTGTTCAGAAAAGCATATTGTATCATGACATCATTTGTAAAGGTAGGTATACATGTAATTGCAGAGCTTACTGAATTTCCTGGGTAGTAATTAGCATCGCCATCTGAGGTAGATTAATGTTACCTAACAATTATAACCATAACTGTATTCTGCATGGACAGCAAAACACAAGTCTGCTGATGCTCATCAACAAGAGTAAATCTGATGTATCAAAGTTTCTTTGTTGGCTTTGAATATTTGCCACCATTTATTGCTAGACAGACAATCTGTGTTATTATAATCTTCCCAAGTGGAGTTCAGTGTGTAGGAGTGTAGTTAGCTGGAGCTTAGGATAATTTGCTTTGCCCTTGTTTAGGCCAATATACAGAAGCCCATGCGTAGGTGGATGCCTGGTCTACTGACACACTCTATAGCCCCAAAAGTAGCTATGCACAGTTGACAACGTGAATGCTATTTAGGAACAAATTTGTAACAAGATTGGATCATTCCTGGTATCAGCCCGTACTGGTACTGGATCAGTGCCATCGCTGCTAATGGTCTGATTTGTAAAGATCAGATTTTTACATTTACATGGTTCTTGATAATCATTTTTGTGTCACATTTAGGGAACAGAAAAGCAGATTAAGCAGCTGTTTTCCAGCTTGTAGTGTGAATATAGTCTGTAGCGATCACCCAGCCCCCCGTCATGCGGTCATCACAGCCCACTAAAGTCTGTGAGAACTGGTTTGTGGTGTCCTATCGCTAACTTTCAATGCCTTCTCCATATGACATAAAGAGTCTGTCAGTGGTTAACCGTGTGAAACTCACACCATATGTGCACAGACTGGAGGTTCGGAGCCAGCGCGGTTTCCGTAGCCTGAATCCTGATGCAGGCTAATAAATAAGTCAACATGAAACGAGACTTATAGTTCAAACAACACAGATGGCCAAGAGACGGCTGGAGATTCATGACCGAGCACTTTGAGCGTATCATTGAATCCGTCTCGGGCCTCCGGTGAAACATGTTCTTTTGTAACTGTTGCCGTTTTGACGTAGGCCTTTCGGAGTTGGTGTTAAGGCGTCGTCCAATTCTGAAAACAGATGGGCGTTCCTAGCTTTCCCCTACAGGCTTGCTTTTGGGAGGGAATCCATTTCTCAGTCTTCAAGGGCATTCTGATTCACAGAAGCTCACTTACTGAGTTACTGTACACCAACGCGCTACTTACAGCACACTAACACATTACACTTACTGAGTTACTGTACACCAACACACTACTTACAGTACACTAACACATTACACTTACTGAGTTACTGTACACCAACACGCTACTTACAGCACACTAACACATTACACTTACTGAGTTACTGTACACCAACACACTACTTACAGCACACTAACGCATTACACTCACTGAGTTACTGTACACCAACACGCTACTTACAGCACAGTAACGCATTACACTTACTGAGTTACTGTACACGCAACACGCTACTTGACAGTACACTAACACATTACAACTTACTGAGTTACTGTACACCAACACACAACTTACAGTACACTAACACATTACACTTACTGAGTTACTGTACATCAGCACGCTACTTACAGTACACTAACACATTACACTTACTGAGTTACTGTACACCGACACGCTACTTACAGTACACTAACACATTACACTTACTCAGTTACTGTACATCCAAAGACTACTTACAGTACACTAACACATTACACTTACTGACTGTACACCAACACACTACTTACAATACACTAACGCATTACACTTACTGAGTTACTGTACACCAACACGCTACTTACAGTACACTAACGCATTACACTTACTGAGTTACTGTACACCCTACACGCTACTTACACAGCACACTAACACATTACACTTACTGAGTTACTGTACACCAACACGCTACTTACAGCACACTAACACATTACACTTACTGAGTTACTGTACACCAACACGCTACTTACAGTACACTAACACATTACACTTACTGAGTTACTGTACACCAACACACTACTTACAGTACACTAACACATTACACTTAGAGTTACTGTACACCAACACGCTACTTACAGTACACTAACACATTACACTTACTGAGTTACTGTACACCAACACACTACCTACAGCACACTAACACATTACACTTACTGAGTTACTGTACACCAACACGCTACTTACAGTACACTAACACATTACACTTACTGAGTTACTGTACACCAACACACTACTTACAGTACACTAACGCATTACACTTACTGAGTTACTGTACACCAACACACTACTTACAGTACACTAACGCATTACACTTACTGAGTTACTGTACACCAACACGCTACTTACAGTACACTAACACATCACACTTACTGAGTTACTGTACACTAACACACTACATACAGTACACTAACACATTACACTTACTGAGTCCCTGTACACCAACACGCTACTTACAGTACACTAACGCATTACACTTACTGAGTTACTGTACACTAACACGCTACTTACAGTACACTAACGCATTACACTTACTGAGTTACTGTACACAGACACACTACTTACAGCACACTAACACATTACACTTACTGAGTTACTGTACACCAACACGCTACTTACAGTACACTAACGCATTACACTTACTGAGTTACTGTACACTAACACGCTACTTACAGTACACTAACACATCACACTTACTGAGTTACTGTACACTAACACGCTACTTACAGTACACTAACGCATTACACTTACTGAGTTACTGTACACCAACACGCTACTTACAGTACACTAACGCATTACACTTACTGAGTTACCGTACACCAACACACTACTTACAGTACACTAACACATTACACTTACTGAGTTACTGTACACCAACACGCTACTTACAGCACACTAACACACTACACTTACTAAGCTACTGTACACCAACACGCTACTTACAGCACACTAACACACTACACTTACTAAGCTACTGTACACCTTGGGTACTAACTAGCCTAACTAGCCAATGTGGCTAAAGACTGTAGGCTACAGCCAGTCGCTATATTATGAAACAATTCGGTATCAGGTCATAGATTCTGAATAGGATTTATATATATATATGCTATATATGCTATATATATACTAGCGACATATGAAACAACTAAACATCTGAAAACACATTGCATGTATGTGTAAAACTACTTTTTCCTGATTCAAAATAAAAACATTTTAATCAAAAATGAAACGTAGTAATCTGAAATGTAATTTATGTTAACGATCCATGCATTGTGCTTTCTGTTAGAATTAACCAGCATAGCTATCACAGCAGAGTGTCTGTGATGTCTAGAGGGTTAATAAGGATGGGCCTTCCCCTATTTGCTGCAATAGCAGCCTCTACTCCTCTGGGAAGCCGTTTCATTAGATGAAGCATTACTGCTAGGATTCGATGCTGTCTACCAAAGCTTTGGTGAGGTCAGAATTGGTTCTGGGTCACAAACATCACACCAGGTCATCTCAAAAAGTGTAGGGTGGAGCTTCATCACTCCAAGGAATGCTGTTTCACTGCTCCACAGCCCAATGCTGACTTGACCCCTGTGTCTGGGTCATACTGACAGTGCCTGTCTATGGAGATTTGAAAGGTCTGTGTGCATAACTGAACAGAATGTGTCCGCACGTTCAGTAGCTGAATATACAAACCACGAAGGGTGGTGTCCCAATACTTTTGCGAAGTTTACTGGGTAGAAGAGAAATCAAGGAGGATAAAATGGAATCGGGAGCAGTGGAGAATCCTCCCCAGCAATGTGATGCAGTCCAGGACGGGTTGTGATGCATGTGCAGAAAGCTCCTCCGCAGTCATTTTTAACCTTTAGCTGAATAAACATGCACAGATGATCATACATTCCTAGCAGGTGGGAAGAGCTATAAAGCTGACTATGAACATTTGAAACAATGTCATTGTTTTACCTCGGTGTATCAATTACCCGTAAGCCTGGGAGACAGGCTGAGTGCGCTTTTACCGCTAAATTGCCTCCATTAGACTGCTGCAGTTAGCACTTTTTGCCTCCACTTCTTTCTTTTCTTTTTTTTTTCCAGTCTTTAATGCTGGAACGTTCAGTCGAAGCATCTTCAGCTGAAAAGTACGCCCGTGTGTGTCACTGTATATAAATCCTCAGTCTCTTTCACTCTGTCTCTGTCTGTTTTCCTCTCTGTTCTTTAGGTCCGAGTGTTCTGGTGTTCATTAATGGGAACTGGAAAAAATGCGTGGAGATAATTTAAACAGGGGCGAACTAAGTCCTGCATCTGTGGAGTCTTTGGTTTAGCATCATGAGCAGAGATGTAGTGATGTTGTCTTTGCAAAACCGGCACAAAACTACAAAAAGGAACCAGAAATTTTAAGAATGTGTGTTTTTTTTATTTTTTTTTTATTTAAGAAATCGGTAGTAAATCTGCAGTACAGTGCATTTTTTGGGGTATTGCTGCATTTCCAGGACAGCACAATGAATTGTTTTACCCGTTCTGCGGTTGGCTGCTTTGGGGGGGCGTGTCTAGTTTAAGTGCTCGGAGTCAGTAAGCCATTTCTGAGCTTTAAGCTGCATACTATCGTTTTAAAACCAAAGCCATTATAGTTCTTGATATGTGCCTTCCATTTACATTTTTGGGACTTTGGCAGGTACTCTGCTCCAGAACGACTGATAATTGACCATTATATAGAAGTGGTTGGTGTAGCTCAGTGGATAACACCACTACCCTCCAGGGAACCACCACCACCACATGTGGGAGACTAGGGTTCGATTCCCGGTCTGGGTGACTGTGCTGTGCTACACCAATAAAAGTCTTTGGGCAAGACTCCTAACACCACATTGACCTACCCTGTAATATGATTACCCTTGTAAGTTGCTCTGGATAAGAACGTCAGCTAAATGCCGTAAATGTAAGTAGGGGACTCTAATTTATAATGGGACCGGACAGGGAGTCAAATCTCAGTCTGTAGTGTGGAAAGCGGAGGTGTTACCAGCTACATGCCAACTATCTGATTGCGACAGCAATGCAGTGATGGCAGGGTTAAGAAAAGTTGTGTATTGACTTGTTTCATGCAAGCTAGAGCGATATAGCCGCATTCCCCACTCATGAACATAACTGACCTTTTAAAGGGGACCTATTATGCTTTCATCTTTCCTTTAGTGAGTCATATAAAGCGTTTAGTGCATGTAAATGGTCTGCTAGTTATAAAGCCTAGAGGACACGCCAGAGTACGAAACTCTGTTCCACAGAAACCGCTTTTCTCAGCTTCCTAAATTCCTTTTATGGAATTCCGTTTTTTGGGAAATTTTCTCTGTTACAAGATGACATCATCTCAGAACACTTTTCCTATTGGCCACCTAACAGCAAGCTTGGAACCCGCTTACACAACACACGGAGAGCTTAATCGGTAATAGCTCCAGTGTTGGCTCGCGACTGTGGCCCTAATGTGATACAACGAGACTGACATCATTGTAAGAATAGCCATAGGATGCTGTCTGGTAGTTGACAGGGTGGGCTAGTTGACCAATCAGAGCACACTGGGAGCCCATAGACACATCAGGAGATGGGGCTTATAGATACAGGAGCTCCAACAAAGGTGTTCAGGTAGAGGGTGTGTACTGATGTACAGCATGAGAGAAATAGTGCGTGTTGATGCATGTAAATTTATTTAATTAGAAAAATTTAAAATTGTGAACATTTGAAAAAGGGCCTATGAGGTGCCTTTGGGTGATCTACATGAACACCACAGTATCGTAACTAACATAGCACAGATTGTTTTAGCTGCACTGGCTTGCTGCAGGCAGATATCACACCTATACAAAAAGCCTTTATGGCACGGTATAGGTTTTATGGCTTCTTTGCACCGCAGCATCAGGTTTCAGGCTGGAAAACATGTCTGGGCTCTTGTTCACCTGGTGGAATGGGTCGTTTTAAATGGCCTTAGGCGAAACGGCTTTAGAGAAGAAGTCAGAGGGCGAGGCTAAGCGGACACAAACCAAAGCTCAGTCGACATTGGCAATTTTGTTTCTTTCTTAACTGGCTTAATTCGTTAATAACAACAACGTGAAGTCCCCAAGACGATTAAACCGCTTACTGACAGTTACCGGGATGAAGAACTCCGAATCCTGAACGAGAGTAAGCAGGGTGTGCATCAGTAGTACACTGTACGCTCTCCCTCTATTCACTCTCACTGTCCATTTTATCAGCTCCATTGACCATATAGATGCACTTCATAGTTACACAATCGCAGACTGTAGTGCATCTATTTCTGTGTATACATTATCCCCCCCTTTACCCTGTTCTTCAGTGGTCAGGACCCCTGCAGGACCACCACACAGCAGGTATTATGTGGTTAGTGGGTCATTCTCAGCCCTGCAGTGACACTGACAATGCCGGTGGTGGTGATGGTGTGTTAGTGTGTGTGGTGCTGGTGTGAGTGGATCAGACACAGCAGTGCTGCTGGAGTGTTTAAACACTGTGTCCACTCACTGTCCACTCTATTAGACACTCCTACCTTGCTGCTCCACCTTGTAGATGGACAGTCAGAGACGATAGCTCATCTGCTGCTGCACAGTGCAGTGTTGGTCATCCTCTGGTCCTTTATCAGTGGACACAGGACGCTGCCCACAGGACGCTGCCCACAGGACGCTGCCCACAGGACACTGTTGGTTGGATAGTTTTGGTTGGTGGATGATTCTCAGTCCAGCAGTAACACTGAGGTGTCCAGCAGCACTGCTGTGTCTGATGCACTCACACCAGCACAACACACACTAACACACCATCACCAGGTCAGGGTCACTTCAGTGCCGAGAATGATTCACCACCCACATAATACCTGCTCTGTGGTGGTCCTGTGGTGGTCTTGAACATGGAAGAACAGGGTGATAAGGGGGCTTACAAAGTATATAGGAACACTTTGTAAAACTAGTTCTCCTATATGGTAAGTGGAGCTGATGAAAGGGACAATGAGTGTACAGTAGATACAAGGACTTGATCAAGTTTTAGCAAAATGAATCGACCAGAGAAATAAAGACTGGCTTTTCAGAACCCCAAAACTTTTCTGGAGAGAAGAGCTGTAAAGTTCTACTTGGGAGCAGTGTCAGTGCCTGGACGTTCTGTCCCCTTGTTATGATGTGAACTTCATTAGCATTCAAACCGCTCGTGTTTAAACCATCGTTTGGGGATGAAATGCTTTATTAGAATATTACAAAAAAAACCCTGTCATCATTATTTAGAAGCATCCTGCTCCTTATACCGCAGAGGATGCTTTGATGAACGTCAAGCTGAGTGTTACAACATGCACCCAAAGCATTAACAAATAGCTGTTTCATCTTGAAACATTAGCAGACATTTTTGTGGCTTCGCTGAAAAGACAGAATTTCAGAAGACGCAAAGACGTCCCCAAATGACTTCCCCGAGGCAATCAACTTTTCAGCACTTGACAGAAATCATTATAATGATCATGGAACGTCTCAGCGTTCATATTTTCCCCTGTGCTGTTAAGGGTCACGTTGGGTTTAAGGCCACGTGTGAGGACAGCGGGCATAGATGAGATTTCTTCATTGAGCATTAGATCTGAAGGCTGTGTTGCTTTATCTTCAGTGCAGACAGCAAACTGATTGTATTGGGCATTGACCTGCCTTTCATTTCCCAATCCCCGTCCGAGTGCAGGGTTGCTGCTGCTGCTGTTTCTGTTTTATGTGAACATCAAAAACAGAAATAGTTTTCCTTTCCTTCTCCCGCCGCAGCTCCGCACACACAGCGGCTGCAGGTGCTGGATGCTCCTCCGTGCTGCAGCCTGTCTTTACACAGTGTGAGGTGACATTGGGCTCTTTTACTTTCTCTATCCTCCCTGTTCTCCATAAATATCTCTTTCTATTTCTATTTCTGTTTTCCCATTACTTTAGCAGGCAGGCCCAGGTCTCAGTGCACACACCGACCCATACTACCAGTCTCAGCCTATTGTGTTTTATAGCAGTTAGAGAGGAAGAGATTTATGCAAAGTGCATTTAAACTAAGCAGTTGCACGGCCGCACTGTCTGTCTGTCTGTCTCTCTCTGTCTGTCTGTGTCTCTCTCTCTCTTTGTCTGTCTCTCTCTCTGTCTGTCTGTCTGTCTGTCTGTCTGTCTGTCTGTCTGTCTGTCTGTCTGTCTGTCTCACTCACTCACTCACTTACACACTAACCCTCTCTCTGTCTCTTTCTCTCTGTGTGTCTCTCTATCTCTGTGTGTGTGTATCTCTCTCTCTCTCTGTCTCTGTCTCTGTCTCTGTCTCTCTCTCTCTCTCTCTCTCTCTCTGTCTCTGTCTCTCTCTCTGTGTGTGTATCTCTCTCTCTCTCTGTCTCTCTCTCTCTCTCTCTCCCTCTCTCTCTCTCTCTCTCTCTCTCTCTCTCTCTCTCTGTCTCTCTCTCTCTGTCTCTGTCTCTCTCTCTCTCTCTCTCTCTCTCTCTCTCTCTCTCTCTCTCTCTCTCTCTCTCTCTCTCTCTCTGTCTCTCTCTCTCTCTCTCTCTCTCTCTCTCTCTCTCTCTCTCTCTCTCTCTCTCTCTCTCTCTCTCTCTCTGTGTACCTCTCTCTTTCTCTCTCTCTGTACCTCTCTCTGTACCTCTCTCTCTCTCTCTCTCTCTCTCTCTCTCTCTCTCTCTCTCTCTCTCTCTCTCTCTCTCTCTCTCTCTCTCTCTCTCTCTCTGTACCTTCTTTTTCTCTGTCTGTCTCTTTCTCTCTGTCTTACTCACTCACTCTGACTTTGTTTAGGCAAATACAGGGACAGGTCCGGGCAACATATTGTGCAATAGATATGTGGTCATTTTTTGGAAATAAGACATTAGCCAACCTCTCTGTGGTCTTTATGCACCTTATAATATATAATGTAATGTATATAATGTAATGTAACCTTATAATGTAATGTGGCAATACATATTTTGAATCTACCTCTTTACAGATTGAATGCATTCAAATTCTCATATGTCCTGCGTTTAAGATCCCTCCGTCCGTCCGTCTGCTTATCTATCTATCTACACTAGTTTGCTTAATAAAAGCTGTATATGTATTCAGTATTTACTCCAGTATAATTACAGCAGATATAGTTATTAAGAACCGTGTCCAGCGGTTATTTCCTGTCGCTCAATGACAACCAGGCCTTTCATCAACTCCGACTGAAAGTTACTACACAGTGGCAGATGACTGATTGCTGACATGGCCTAGCCACTCATGTAAGCAGCTCCCATTAGCGTGCCTTTTCTCATGGAATACAGCCGTTACAGATTTAGCCACAAGCTAAATGTGCTGCTCATTGTCCCACTGTACTGACGTGTTGTTAAGTCTGTCTACTGGAGCACATGCACATGTCCGCATGTGTGTGCCTCAGATGATGTTTCTTAGTGTTGGCCGTATTGCCCAGACCTGTATAGCAGGATGTGGGAGCGATATTCTGAAAGGGGCGCTCTTCTGTTTACTGTCATTTTGCTGCTTGTTGTTGATTTATCTTCAGTTTAATTGGTAACATTTCACTCAAGGGCCATTACTGTCATTTCAGGGAATAGGACTGGAGACCCTCTGGTCACAAAGCTGTTTCTCTAACCTTCAGCCCACTTAACACTTTAATGCAGTTGTTACATGTTTACTTAACATTATTAAACCATTGTGTATTACTTCATGTTGACTAAAGTGTTGGTTCGTGTTAGTTAGTTAATATTTAATGTAAATTGTTCAAATTTGCTGTCCTCCCTGATGTACATTGTTGGGAGTGGACTTAACACATACAAGAAGTATGGATGCTATAGTTTGATTAAAACCACCTTCTTCACACCGTTTGTTGGAGATTTTGATATGACTGACCCCTGGTTGTAGCTCTGGCTGCAGCAGCATTGCGGTTGGGGTCTCATGGGGGTCTTGTCTCGGCTGATGTCTTGTCCGTTCGCCCCCCCTCTCTCTCTTGGCTCCCTCTCATTAGGGTTGATATCAACTTTGAGCAGCCTTTGGAGTGAAAGCGCAACAGCAGCAGAAAGAGCCTCTTTGAAACAGGCCCTAATGCAATCGAGCTGCTAAGCCTTCAGTCCTATTAGGTTATCAGCAGTCGAAATCCCTCGTGGCTCGAGACATAAATCACAGGCGTCAGCCACCCCCCCACCACACTACCTCCCCTTTTCTCTTTTTGCTCATTTTCCACACTTTCTTCCCTCCATTCTTGGCACGAGGCTTCATTGCGACTCTCAATGAGAGGAATGTCAGCTCCATGACATCTCCCAGAGCAAGGCTCTCGCCTAGAATGGCAACCCAATGAGTCTGAAGTCATTTAAAAACTTGGGGGAGAAGGAGAAAAGGGTTACATTGGGAGCTTTAAGCACCGTTGATGAGATGGCTCAGAGGATATTCATCAGGACTCTCGGTCCGGCCACTCAAATTTCAATAAAGCATAATGACGGAACATCAGCTGTGAAATAGCATTTCTGTTACATTGAGCTGAAAAACGAGACAGAGGTGAAGACTAACCCGCCCCCCTCGCGCCCCCACCAACACCCTCCCGACTTCATTCGGGTGCCGCTCTCCTTTTTTTATTGCCCTAGATTCTCTGAATGTTAATTGCTTTCCAAATTCATTTTCTCTCGATTGAGATTTTTATCATTTTCTCTCCCCAGTAATAACGGAGCAGTGCCGCCGTGATTGAATATTTAATTTCGCATGTCGTAACGTAGGATGACCTGACAGGAGACACTTGGGCCTGTTGCATTTCTCTCGTCTAGTCTAATTCACCCCCAGGTTCTTACAGAATCCGTATTATGGGCTATAGATATCCTATAATATCTGTATATGCACATAGGCGGAGGTCAGTCGTGCCATTTTGACATGGTTACTGTAAAGCTTCAGAGAGTTTACAGCAGAATGAGTTTGTCTCTGAGATCTGCACTCCAAGAATGGGGTTCTTTTAGTAAACATATGAGTCATAAATGGTTGTAGATATTGTACAATAACTTAAAGATCCAGTTGGATGCTTAAGGGCGAATTGTATTGATTTTTACAATTTAATTTAGCCAGTAAGATGTAAACAAATCAATTTAAAGTAGTTTGGTATCAAATGCACTGTTTTAGAGAGCATAGAGTTTAATTCCCCTAAAAGCTTCATCTCAAGCTATTACCTGAAACAGTTCTTTGCATGGTGCCTGGAGTTGGTTCTGTAGAAGTTTTAAGGTTGAAGATGGACCGACTCTTTTGGCCTTATGCTAAAGAGGCCTACCAGTCAAAGGTTTAGTCACAACCAACTAAATGGATGTTCGTGTTTATCTTAAAGACTCTACAGGCTTATACTTAAGAGGTCAGACTGATGAGATGTCTGAAACAATACATATCCTGATATACCACATATACTCTTTATGTATCACTATGTTATATCTGTGCCGTATTGCCACCTCTAATATACAGGGGTTAGACAATGAAACTGAAACACCTGGTTTTAGACCACAATCATTTATTAGTATGGTGTAGGGCCTCCTTTTGCGGCCAATACAGCGTCAGTTCGTCTTGGGAATGACATATACAAGTCCTGCACAGTGGTCAGAGGGATTTTAAGCCATTCTTCTTGCAGGATAGTGGCCAGGTCACTACGTGATGCTGGTGGAGGTTCGTCCTTCTTGGTGGTATGCTGACATTACCCTGGATACCGTGGCTCTTGATACATCACAAAGACTTGCTGTCTTGGTCACAGATGCGCCAGCAAGACGTGCACCAACAGTGTGTCCTCTTTTGAACTCTGGTATGTCACCCATAATGCTGTGTGCATTGCAGTATTTTGAGCAGAACTGTGCTCTTACCTGCTAACTGAACCTTCACACTCCGCTCTTACTGGTGCAATGTGCAATTAATGAAGATTGGCCACCAGGCTGGTCCAATTTAGCCATGAGACCTCCCACACTAAAATGACAGGTGTTTCACCCCTGTAGGTGTAGTTGCACCAAAAACTTTCATCTCTTTTCTTTCACAGTTTAAAACCTTTAATTCCTCATTCAGTTTGGTGAATATTCATGATGGACAGACCAGTAAAACTGGTGCAAAATTGGATAGGTTGATGTAATCTGCTTCAGTTGCAGGTTAAGAAAGCTGTTTTGTCCTCCTGTAAAGTTTCTGTTATGGAGGTGTTCAAGGTGGACTGTGTAATTATAATTCCATGAGTGTAATTTTATTGTTTGATGTCTTTTCTTTTTCTTTTTTTTTAATTCTGAAGTAAAGCATTAAGGTAAACATAAGGATAACCTTCTGAGTAGCCGTCCCTAAACTTTTGACTGGTAGTGTATGGCCCAGTGGTGCATGTATGACAGACATGTATAAGGCAGCACAGTATCCAAAAAAATATATTTATTGTCATGGATTTGCTGGAAAAGGTGTCTTTACCATAATCAGCGTTACATATAAAAACCTAGACGATGCGTGTGGCATCTTGGATAGTTACTGCAATAGCTGTATTTATGTTGTAGACCCCATGTCACCTGATTCGTATCACCACCTCTGTGAAGAAATCCAAGTTCTCTAGAATGGACCATTTCACATCAGTACACTCTGAATGACTGTTTTTATCTCGACCATTGAATTATGCCCAAAATTAGACAGCTAAGTGGAATTCCATGTTAACTGGTATTCTTTGCAGTTCAGAAAATATTTTCCATTCAAATTACATTAGTTTCCTCCATTACAACATCCATTATTATTATTATTAGGGGAGCGCAGTCTGGATCAGACAGATTCTTGCACCAAACCGTCTGCAATTGGCCAACTTGCTTATTCCAAACCAGCACAACCAGATGCACTAATAGCTTTTTCACCAGAGCTGTAACATTCATTATTCACAGTGGACACCTCACACTTTAACCAAACAGACCTTGCAGTATTACAGTAACTCCTCTGTAAGGCTTATTTGCCCAACTGTATGGATGTTCAGTGTTGGCAGTGATGTCAGTAAACACTCAGACTTGCATATAAATACATAGATATCCATGTATGTACTGTAGGAGCACAGATATTGAACTCTATTTATTGAGGTACACCTACAGAAGTAGTGTCTCCTGGCTGAGATCGGGCCACCATGTTTGCTATCCCAACAAGCCAGATGTATCAGCATGGAGTTGTAGAGGTTCCTAATGGTGCCCTGTGATAATCCATCCCATGCAGCTTGAATATCCTCACATAGTTCCTGCAGATGTTGTGGTAGGGGTGGAGGTGAAGAGACACCAGGACTTTGGGACGAGTGATGCATGACAACCAACCATTTATCTTGGCAATGACCATAGTGCCTCCGCACACGGATTCATTGGTCATCTCCACCGAAGACAAAACGGGACGCATCACTGAAGATAAGCCACTGCAATTCTGAATCACTTCATGACAGTCTGGTACGACACCATAGCAGGCTTTGGCGACATTGACGTGGTGTTGGGATCAGCCATTGTTATGGTCAGTCTGCATGTAGGATGACTCATGGGGGGGCATCATTGCTCACTGAATGTCCACAATCATAGCCGTTGGGACGTCCAGGTCCAGCGATAAGGCCTATCCTTGCTTACATCACATGCACAGATTGAATCAAACTTGAAACGCTGATTTGGGGTAACTTGGATAGTGAGAAGTCAAAATTGCAATCAACGTCTAAGACTGAACTTTGTAGGTGTGAAAAATGTCCCTGCAGATTCCTTTGGAGAACTGAAAAGCGATTGTGCAGTAAGAGTAAAAGCTGTAATAAAGGCAGACACTAAACAAACTGGTACCAGTTACTGGCCTAGTAGTCCTACACACACTGCTGTACATGGAAAACTCTTTTTGCTGAGTGGATACAATGTCTAGAGAGTGTGTAAAATGTGTAGATGACATAAAAGTGGAGTCTGGTTTACTGCAAGAGGTTTTGCTGCACTAACGTTATGCCCTGTGTTGTCATCACTGGCAAATGATATGGCTGTGGTGGCTTGGCTGAGCCCCATGTACCGTAAAATAAATCTTTATAGCGTAGTTACAGTTCTAGTAAGTTCTTTGACACCCCGAGATAACCAGCCAAACTCGAACTGGGACCTCTTTTTCTCTTTCCTTAGGTGGAACGTTTCTTTGTTGGTTGTGAAGCCATCTGCCAACTTTAGAATGGCTGTGTTTGTTTGGCGGCCTTCCTTGGGAAAGCAACAGGAACAAGCCTCCATGCTCATCCTTCATGGGGTTTTTGGGCAAAGCTATCCCTGAGTGCTGATTTGAGACCAGTTTTTTGTTCCCCTCTCTCATTAGATATAAAGCTGAGACCGAGAAAATGAGAACTGATCCTAGACCAGAGCTTTGCATGTCGTCTTCCCCAATGCCTTTCAAGGGCAGTGTATCATAGAGCTGCGGTCCAATTTGACTTTCATGACAAGTGTGGCTTGGCTTGGTTTCTGACACGCCCTGAACATGGCAGCCAGCAGATGGTAAGTCCCCAGGCGTTGCTCCACTCCCCTGCCGAACCGCTCTCTCCATGAGGCCCTCGCTGCCCCTGCTGCTAGTTCATTAGAGCGACTGCGGCAGGCGCTCTCAGAGCAGCAAGCTTGGCTCCGTCATACAGATAATAAGACTCACTTTAGCTAATGGATTACTCGTATCTGTTGGGAGTAAGGTGGTAATCACATATGCTGGGAAATTGGGAGGATATGCAAATGAGGGTGCACATAATTTTCTTTAAGGAAGTTTGGGTTGTTTGCGTGTGATTAGTAGGTTCGGTTTCATTTTCCTGCTGTTCCAGACGCAGAGCCTGATTATTCTGACCCTGGGTTCTGTGTTAACGCGCGATAGCGGCTGAGAGAAGGCTTGTTTATCTCCAAGTAATTTGGCAATGTTCAAATTAGGAGCTTGAAAACAGTTTACGCTCCGTTATTATTCGTGCGTGGTTCGGCAAAAGTTTCAGACAGAAATGAGGCTCGACTCCAGCCTCTGCTAATGAGAACACTTCGTCCTGTCAGGCCAGAAACACTTTGAAAAGAAACTGTCCGGGTTCTGAATGGCACCGAAGCTTTCAACAGAGATGTCTGAAAGCTCCCCTGCTTGCTTTGTGTGACGACTATATAAATCTTGAATCGTGTTTGTTTATTCAGCACTGCGGGTTGATGGAGTGCTGCAGAGGCTGGAATAAAAGCTGGCTTGTCATACACAGTAATTCAAACAGCTCTCGTGGACATTAGCAAGTGCTAAAACGTGCTTTCACCCAAGAGAAATCAAAGCTGCTCAATTTTCCACTTGCCTTCCAAATGTAGTTGGTCAGCCAAGCACACACTGCGTCCAGATTTGGCTTCTTTATTTTAATAACGGAGCACAGGCTAATATTACTAGCAAACAATTGTAGTCAATAGTCACCCAAATTACTGAGGAAAGGCCGCATCCAGGACTGCATCATCTTCAGGAAGGTGGGACTTGTCAGTGTAGCTAAGGCAGTGGTGGACATACACTTACCAGGTAATGGAGTTAAACTAGAGATACCCAGGGTAGATATTAAATATGCTCTCCTTGTAATGAACACATGCGGTTAGTTAGTCAGTAAGCCCTGCTCTCAGAAAGGCGTATAATGACATTGTTTATAGTGACGATAGCTTATGGTTCATAAAGCTACATGACACCTACATGAGCTTCCTATGACAATTGACACAGCCAGGTGTTCATGAAAGGTTATTTAACATCTGTCATGAAAGCTACGTCAGCTTACTTTGATCACAATTGGCAGGTGTTACCTGTGTGGCGAATGATGCCAATGAGATTTGGAAACATTTATGTAGGGTTATGTCAGGTGTTATGATAAGTTTGTGTAGCTTCCCTGGCTTTATGAACTGTACCCTACAGTACGTTAGGGACCACTTTTGTATGAAATGGTTTTTGAATGGTTAGAAATGTATTTAGTTTCTTAACAGTTATTAATTAGATTGTAAACACTCTTAAAATAATTAATAAGCAATATTAATTATTGGTGTAGGATGGTGTAGCTCAGCACATAACTCAGCGGATAACACCACTACCCGCCAAGTAGCCACCACCACACGTGGGAGACTGGGGTTCGAATCCTGGTCTGGGTGACTATGCTGTGCTACACCAATAAGAGTCCTTGGGCAAGACTCCTAACACTACATTGGCCCACCTGTAATATGATTAACCTTGTAAGTCGCTCTGGATAAGAGCGTCAGCTAAATGCCAGAAATGTAAATGTAAATAACTGTGTTTTTTCCATCAGTCAGCATTAAAATCGTTAGCTTCAATAGGGATACATATTCGTTAGATGGAACAGCTTAACTGTGCCCATTTTATTAATGTGTTATAAACGCTTATTGACATTTTGTAAAACACTTTTGACATAATATACATTAATACATAGATATTAAACCATTTATACTCTCTTTATAAGGGTCACATTATTGTAGAGATACCCTGAGTTCTTACCAATACTATCATATTGTCCATTCTATATGGATGTCTAGATCTTCTCACCAGGGTGCTTGGACTCTGTTGGAGACTGTCTTGCTGTAAAAGGAATTCCTTCCCAGTTAGGTTTCCAGTACGCTGCTCTGTGAAATTAAAATTAGTTGGTGCGTATTGGCGTTCATAATGTCTTCAATGTAAAATCACTTCACACTTCACATTCAGTTGTTATAAATCATTATAAGTGCACTAAGCATTCACCATCCTTGACTGATGGTCATAGAATTGTCTTTTCTATTGCTTCATTGGGCTTTAGTAACTCGCAGAGGTTTCAAATTTAGACTCACTGGTCCATTAAAGACCTAATCCACATCCTTTCAGACCCGTAGCATTGAGTTGTCTTCTCGCAGTGGAAGGATGGATAGAAACATGCTTTAGATCTAAAACAGGAGTGAAGCTTGACTTGATGCCCAGTAGTAAGGTCAATGAAATCAAACATGTCAACATGTTTTTCTGCTTGATGCCAAGGGAAAACTTGGGTTTAATTTTCCATGACTAATCTGCTAAGGAAACCTGATGCATAAACACTGAATAACATATCATTTGATCCCAGCATCCTGCCAGAAATGATGTTTACACTACCAGTCAAAAGTTTAGAGATGGCTACCCGTAGCAGGTCCTCCTTATTTTTATCTTAATGCTGAACTTTTGAATAAAAGTGATGACCTTAAACTATAAAATAGCACTCATGGAATTTTACAGTCCACCTTAAAAACCCTCCATAATGACACTTTACAGGAGGATAAAACAGCTTTTTCTTTGCAAAGGAGCTGGATATAACAAGCAGTTTGGACCAGTTCTATGGTTCTGTCCATCATGAATATTGACCACATTGAAATGGTAACTAGAGCTTTTGAACTGATGCCTAAATAAAAAGATTTGTTTTTGTGCAGCATAATATGTATGTTATATATGTACATATGTGAGGTGGCAGTATGGCAAAATCTAATACTTTGATATGTCAGGAGTATGTGTGATGTACCAGGGTTTTTATGTAGTTAGGTGTAAGCCTGTAGCGTCTTTAAGATAGCCACGATATCCATATGTTTGCATGTGTCTGAACTTTTGACCGGTAATGTGTACAGCTCTGGAAATAAATAAGAGCCCACTCCAGTTTCCTCCTAAATCAGCATCTCCACATCTACAGCAGGTTCTTAGTGAGGAACAGAAGGTTGGGTTCTAGCTTTACTGGCAGATACAGTGAACGTCTGGTTCATAAGAACAAGGTCCAGCAGCAAACACACAGGACAACACAGCTACAGACTGGCAGAGGGCCAAACCCACTCTCTACTGACCGTGATGAGCGCCACCTCATTCCAATGTCTCTTAACCACCGTAGGATGACCTCAAGTGACCCTAAAGAGAGACTGGTGGGCGGTGGCTGGGGTGCACAGCGAGTATGGTTCTAAAAACAGGCTTCTGGAGGTCATTAGTGATTTTCTAAATAATCAGATCGAATATGTGTGTCCAGAGTAGAGAATAAAACAGAACTGAGAAATTTTGGTCAAACCCAGAACCTGTACAACTAGAGACACTGATCATTTTAAGGGGGTCTCCTAAATTTTTCCAGGGCTGTATATCAAACAGTAGCCTTGGGTAACGGCACACAGAAAATGGTGCATGAAATTAACTCCGTTATCATTTTGCGGTTTTGTTGCTACATATTTCAAGGGCAAGATTTGCATGCATACGGTAATACATTCCTTTATTAATTAAAGCTGCTTGTTACAGGAGATCCTGGAGCACTGTTTGAGCCAAAGGTAGGAAATACCCTGGACAGTTTACCACTCCATCACAGGGCAGATGCACAGACACACCTAGGGCTGATTTAGTATCTCCAGCTCATCTAAATCAAACCCAGGCCCATCTTGCTTTGCCACCCAAGCGCATGAACAACCTTGCATTAGTGAATCAATGAGGCCCTCAGTCTCTTGGCCATTATCACTCCCAATTTATGATTATGAATATCTTGATTTATCTTAATGTATGATTGGTCAGGATACTCACTGCACTGGTCAGCTAATTTATGTCCTCCCTGATATCAGTGTAACAAAGACACATCATGACTCCCTAACACCGAGTCCAGGCAAGCATTTTAAACTGGTTCCTCATAAACTAAGTTTTCCGCCTTTCGAATGTGGTGCTCAAGTGCGCGACAGAAGTAAAGCTCATGTTTAACTCATGGTGTAATTGAAGCTTTCCCTCTGTCGCTGCCGTGTTTGCCCAAATAGACGGGTGGCTCGTAGCCTAGGGAGCCTCACACATGCATATTACATGCTACAGTTTCATCCCAGCCCATATGGCACAGTCATAGTCAGTGGGAGCAGCCTTGCAGGCTTTGGGCTACTCGCTCTACATGTCGCTGTGTAAATGCTTTAGTTTCAGCGGTGGAATTATTCACTGTTTGCTTTGGGAGAACTTCTTCTGTAAACAGAGACGGAGGAAGAGGGTGCATATGGCAATGGAAAGAGGAGGGGAGGAGAGACTGAAATAATTGAAACATGGAAACGAACAAACTTTCTGCAGAAAATGGCCTTCCCGTGTTCCAGCGTTTGTCCTTGCAGCATGAAAGTTAATTATCGGTGATGCTACCAGTGTGTTTGCCTTGGGCTGCTTCTGTCCGAGAAGCCCCGGGTCAAGCTGGGAGGAGGACGGTGATTACCGAGTGGCCCTTGAGCTGCTTTCTTCAGAAACTGTATGCAGAGGGAGGCACAGATTGCATGTTGGCTCAGTCCTTCAGATGTTTTATAGCTCTATACAGTAACCAATGTCATGCAGTTGCATGTCAAAAGTTTAGGGACTTTTTACACTCATCATCTAAAGAATAGTAGTACTCACAAGGAGGTGTGAGATTGCAGTGCTGATGGGAAGGAAGATAAAGGTCACCTGGAGCAATAAACGATGATACGGGGAGTACTTATTGAGCTACACATACAGAAGTAGTGTCTCTCAGTATGGTGTTGGGACACCAAGTTTGCTAACGTCTCAGCATGGAGTTATAGAGGTTCCTAATGGTGTCCTGTGATAATACGTCCCATCCAGCTTAAATATTTTCACACAGGTCCGGCGGATTTTGCGGTAGGTGTGGAGGTGGAGTGACACCGATGACCCATTGCCATTTAAAGTCACTTCGTGACAGTCTGGGCCAACACCATTGCAGTGTTTATTGGTATGCCAAAGGTGCTCATGGAGGCATCACTGCTCGCTAAATGTCCGCAGTCTTGGCTGTTGGGTCGGTTAGGTACAGCAATAACATCCCTCCTTGCTTGCGTCACATGCAGCAGAGATTAAAGCGTAATTCATTTGAATGTCTCATGATGTCAGACCTACCCGCCAAGTTTCATTTCTGCCGGGTGGTTCCTTCTGGGTGCAGTTATTTGTGCGGTTATTCTTTTGATGAGTTGGGTAATAAACACTGCAGTGATTCTGTTGGCCAAAAAACTGCTGATAATTTATTTTGCAGCACTCATGTTGGTTGTCTGACTTGATATGATAAGCAAAAGTCAGAAAGCATATTTTCATATAATTTCCAGATAGATAGATAGATAGATAGATAGATAGATAGATAGATAGATAGATAGATAGATAGATAGATAGATACTTTATTGATCCCGAAGGAAATTTAGCAGCCAGTAGCGGTTTCACAAAAAACAGCACAGATACAAATTAAAAAATAAAAACAGGGTTGTGCATTATGAAAAACATGGGTCGGTACCAGCAGCAGTATTATTAACTATTAACTATAAACTATACATAGTACAGGTCACTATGGACAAATATCCAAATATAAATATATCTCACTTCACAAGGAGGCAAGAAATATATACATGAAAATACAGATATACCTGTATACTGTAGAAAAGACAGTGCAGTAGTGCAATAGTAATAAATAAATGTGCATGATTGTGCAAGGGGCGCAGTTATCAGCAGATAAATGACTGAATTAACATAGTAAATGTGCATATATTGGTATTTAAGTGGAGTGGAGTGTCCAGGAGTTCAGATGTACAGTATATACAGTAAAGTGTAATAGTGCATAAATAAACCTACGATTGAAAAGAGAGTTTACTCCTCAGCAGTCCTCTTCCCGCATTCGGCCCCGCTGGGAGGTGTTGAAGAGCCTGATGGCTCTCGACAAAGGATCTCCTGAGTCTGTCCGTGGAGCAGCTCTGTGACAGCAGCCTGCCACTGAACTTGCTCCTTCTGTCCATGATGGTGGTGTGCAGTGGGTGCCCATCATCATCCATAATAGACAGCAGTTTGTGCAGTGTCCTCCTCTCCGCCACCTTCACCACCGAGTCCAGCTTATTTGTAATATATATATATATATATATATATATATATATATATATATATATAGGTGTGTGTATATATATATATAGGTGTGTGTATATAATATAATATAATATAATATTGTCTTGTTTGTCCGTAAAACCTTACTCATAATTATGGATGTAGGTTTTTGAGTGGACATTTAGCTGAAAATTATGAAACTCTTTATTATAATTATAAAACTTTATTTTTTTTGCATATATAGATATATAATATACACTCACTCACACACACACAGACCTAGTCGTCTTTATCTGTGCTTTCTGAGTGTACTATGTTTTACAGGCACTGGCCCTTTAGTTTAGGATTTGGCATATAGGTGGACTGTGACCGTACTGGGACGGCCTCTGTGTCCGTCTTATTTATAGTGTGCAATTCATGGAATTCCTTGAAACGTCCCAAATCCAGCCTATCTGAGAGGTTTGACAGGCTGTGTTTTGTGAAGGCAGTGAGTGTAGTGCTGTGGAGGAGGGTTGGGGAGTGCTGGAGCCGCACTGGCTGGAATGCTGAGCGCTGCCCACGCTGCAGATGCCCAGTCCGGCGGAGATGAGCTGAGTCACAGTCCTGGGCGCGGATGAGTTTTGGCCAGTTAATGTCTTTCAGCAGGACCCTCCCTTGGATGAAGGAAGGCATTTGTAATGGGCTCAAGCAACTGGCCATTGTCGTCTATTCCAAGGTGATTTTGAGTCCAAAGGCTTCCTGTTCTTTTCTAAATGTGAAAGATGTCGAATGCAGATGCAGCAGGTGTGGGTTAAGTGGAGAAATGCTGGAGTATTCATTTAAAGCTTAGAAGTGGTGGCTATTACTGAGTTGGCAGAAGCAGGTAGTGATTTTATTTCAGTAGTTTTTCCATTTGTAGCTTATTAAAACGAGCAGAGAGAGTCTGTTAGACATCCAGATTCCAAAACCACAATTGTGTAACTATATATACAATATAATTGTGTATTTTGATTTCAGTTTCATGGAACTAACTTGTGTGTACAGTGTTAATTTACAAGAAAGGAAACAATTTTTTTTATGATCATTATGTAACGAAGTGTAATAATATAATTACAGATAAGTTATTGTGTAATTACATAATTGCATGTCATATAATTGCAGCAAAACTGTAATAACTCCAGGCTAACCTCTTAAACTCTCTGGCTTATTACATCTTAAGGCTGTGTTTACTTGTTGGCGGTAGATGGTTAGCAGGGAACCTGATATTCCGTTGTTTTTAAAGCAGCAGCTGTACACATTGGAGTTCATGCCGCTTGGAGTCTATGTGGTGGTAGTTCAAGTCAGGTTTTAGAGCTCTGAGGTGATTCTAGAGTCTATAATGTCCAGATCTCAGAGTCTCACACCTTGGAAGTTGTGTCTTGGCTTGTACCTCAGACCTGACCTACACATGCTCCTCAGAGATCCAACTCTCATGTGTCTCAGATGTGAGACTGGGTCAAGGTTCGAAGTAGTGTTCTCCACCCCTAGTCCTGGAAACAGCCTGATCCCATACACAATTCACTGTACCTACTACAGGTAGTCAACCTCTTCTCAAGTCCCGGGTTGGCTGGAGATGTGTAGGAGTTGAGTAAGTGGGCAGAGCTTATTGAATACAGGTTGGAACTAAACTCTGCAGAACAGTCGCTTTTTTAGGACCAGGGTTGTAGACCATTGGTTTGAGTGGTGAATCAACTTTGTCTGAAGTCCCAAGTAGGGATTTTCATCCTCATTATTAGCTGCACCCGTCAGGTTTGACATTTATGTATGTATCGCTGATGTTGGAACGAAAGCTTTCCAATTTTGTTCCTTTGGAGTTTTAGCCATAATTTAAACATGCTGGTTACTCTTCATATGGTGTATTAATTTCAAGGTGAAGAGACCATAATGAAATGAATACTGGTTACTTGGGGAAAGGTCTGGTTACATTGGCTTATTTAAACAACAAGCCTTTCATTACAGAAATGCCTTCCAAACAACATGAAGATATGAAGTTGCTAGCCAGCTAATGTAGAAAATGGCAAATACTACTTTACTGCATGTAGTGCTTCGTTCTCCCGTCACACTGAAGGTTCGTCTATAATGAAAGCAGTATTGAA
>JAMWET010004706.1:145000-150000 GCA_024036415.1 Prochilodus magdalenae
AGAAGCCCGTAGAGAACGATGGCTACATGGAACCATACGAGGCTCAGAAGATGATGGCTGGTAAGGCAGCGGTGTTACTCTGCCATATGCTCACTGCTTTCTGTTTCATTAAAGGAATGATGATCCATATCAATACCTGATCCATATCTGCAGCATGTGGGCTATTAGCCTGATTAGCGATTTCATGTGTGCTGAGAGAAGAACAGAAAACACACTGACTGTAAACATATTTATGCAATGTACAGTTAATCTGATGTGTCTGCACTGTTACTGAGGTATTTGCTTGCTGAGTGGCAGTTTCAGCCATTGATTTGACCTCAGCAGTAGATCAGAGACTGGTGTAGGTTGCTTTAACCGGCTCAGTGACTTGTGAGTCACTGTATTGATACTATGATTAATAGTTGAATCTCAATGCTATATAGAGCACAATAGTGGTCCTTTGCGATTTTGCACCAGTGATGGATCCTTAGCATCAATACTTACCTCTGTTTATGTTGGGAACCCCTACCATTACAATAGCTCAAGTAGTGCAGAAAGTCTGACGAGGTCTGACGTTTTTCTAAATGGGGAACAATGAAGAACATTCTAGAAAGTCCCTGCTATTGCATATCAGGGTAAATGAAAATGTTCTGAAGCAGAGAACGTATTTCTCCCAAGTCCCACTGAATGCTTTAAACAAGAAGGTCATATGAGTTACATATGTTGCTATATCTATGCCACTAGTATGCTAAAATTGAAACATCGGCCACTTTTAGCATACCACTATCATTCATTCATTCATTCATTCATTCATCTTTTGAGACACTTATCCTTCTGGGTCATGGGGTGGTAATAGAACAATACCAGCAGGTACAGTCGTAGGCTGGAGGTTAGGGAACCATTTACATTACATTTACATTTAAGGCATTTAGCAGACGCTCTTATCCAGAGCGACTTACGACCGTGCTTAGTGTTCCATTGGATAATATTCCACCTAGTAGGAAGTTTAGAGCCTAAAACTCACCACGAGCTCAGACACTGCCCGAACAGGGGGCCAGTGCTGATACCTAGAGAAAGGTCATTATAAGTGCAATACAAAAAGGTTATTAAATTGCCACACGATACACACACAATTTACACGTCTGCTAGAGCTCACTCACTTAAGTGCTTTACGAAGAGACTCTGCTGTTCTGACGCCCAGTGGGAGTTCATTCCACCATCTGGGAGCCAGGACAGAGAAGAGTCTGGACGCTTGTCTTCCATGTGTCCTCAGGGATGGTGGTTCGAGACGAGCTGTACTTGAAGCGCGAAGGGCTCGAGGTACAGCTCGACTCTTCACCATGCCATAAAGTAGGGAGGCTCTGGTCCATTCTTGGCTTTGTAGGCCAGCATCAGGGTTTTAGCCTTGTGAGAGAAGGGTTCGATTTCTGACTGTGCAGGTCATAGATGGCATTGGCAAGTCTTAATCATGCTTGATTGTGGCATCGTAAAGAGAAATAAAGAATGAAATGTTTTACATATATAAAATGGCCATGTGACCTTTATATTTCTCTCCCTGTGGTCCAGTTCATGGACGTACTTCATGGATGGGTTAAATGCAGTAGACAGTTTCCTTTATGTGCAAGCGCAAAGTGTTCGGAATTCTAAACCCATTGAGGGAAGGCAGGAAACACCCTGGACAGGCCGCCAGTCCATTGCAGGGTATTACTACTACACACTGTAATAACATCACAGAGGTGGGGCATTTTCACACTAGAGATATTTTCAGACACAGGACAGTTTTACAAGTTTGGCACGGTTGGTAGGTTAATATGTGCAAGCTGTTTTCAAGCCTGGGTGGGTTCTCGATCACTTGTTGCAGCTCTTGTACTTTAACTTTCATTTTAATCATTTTAATAATTTAATATAATCTTCCCCCTTTTTCCCCCAGTATGTGAGTGCAGCCCATTGTTGACCTCCCAAATGGCCAATCAGTGAGCTCCTCTCAATATGAATGGCTAGGATGTGTTTGCTTGTACATTCAGATCTGGAACTTTACACCTCGTTGTTTTTAAATCCAATCGTTTTAAATTCAGCAAATCTAATTACCACTATACCGCCCACACATAAAGGTGTCTGATGTCGCTAATGAGACGTGGTGTATTATGCAGACTTAATAACCTGCCTGCAATTATGCACATCCATTGCATATGCAGGTAAGGCATTACTGGCAGGCATTACCTCTATAAGCCTGTGTCCTTCACTGCAGCGTTAGTCGTGTTGGCCAGTTTGAGTGGATACTCTATTCGTGCCTGTCTGTAAGGCATCTGCTCATTGTCTCTTTGTTGTGCGCTCCGCGTTTGGTTAATGAGCTTTGTTAAAAGGGTCCAGAGCCCAGAGAATCAGCTCACCTGTCTGAATCAAGACACTGGCCATATGGGTGCTGTCTAGACGCTGCTTTCCGAACATCGACTGAAGTTTCGGTAAATACACAACAGACTGTGAACGGCGAAACGCTCCACCACACACATATATGCTCACATGCAGTGCCAGAAGGGGCGGTGTGGTAGAATTATGATGTCATCTGGAGGAGACGGTCTTAACCGTCAGGTTTGTTTTATCTGGCTGTAGGCCGGAACAATAGGAGGCTTTTGTAGAAAAGCTGTATTGCTCGTCTGGGCTGAAACAATGGCGTGGCACGCCGCTATTGTCTATCGCCCGCAGAGGGACGGCGTGTGGATTTATGCCATGAAAGACAATAGAAAAAGGAAATGAGTATCGTTCTGCATCAAAGAGCATGTTGGCCTTGTAGCGTTCTCCTTCTTAGAAAATAGAGGTAAATTAAAAAGACTTTTATTTTGCTTTTTTGCTATTTTTAACAAAATAAAAGTCATTTACAGTCAATAAGCTACACTTCTGGCCGCAATTGCAGCTTGGCTCATGTACCGGTTCTTGTACCTGCTTTGCCGCGTCATTTGCCTGAGTGAGATTTTATTATTCTGCTGTGTTCTGCTCTCTGTGTTCAGGTCAGTGTTGTGCACTGACCCATGAGGGCAGCTTTAAACCGTCTCTCGTCTCTCCTCTGCTTGCTTTTGCCGCTTTGGCCTGACCTCTGACGTCCTTCCAGATCTCCTCTGGAAGTAAACTATAATGCAGCTCCAGTGGCCGTTCTTAAGCTACATCCCCACCTTTATTAAAGACCAGCCACGAGCTCAGGATAAGCGAGGCCGGGTCTTCTTTGAGCCCGGTGTGCTTGAGCGTACGAGTGTGTGGGAGTGTTATAGCGCACAGCATTTTGGAAGGTTGCTACTCATGACATGGCGGAAGCAGGATATCACTGGGAAACCACTAAACGCCTCGGAATTACTATGAAACAGAGACTGCGGAAAGTTATCAGCCGTGTCCGCCCTTTAGGACTCGGAGTGGGGATGAATGCCAGTTCATATACTTACCATTTATGAAGTCTGAATTTTGACAATCCTCAATTAAAGCCCAGTCACACCATTAAGCTGATGATGATGTCGATGATAATGGTGTGTTTACAGAGGTAATTGTTGCACCACTAAGTTTCTAGGTTGACCATGCCTTATAAGCAATCTGAGCCATTCCAGATTGGAGCTTTAAACAGAAAGCAAATGCAAAAACATGGGCAAATAAGGGTCAGTCTGAAATATGTTCTGACTGTACAGATCGCAGATGGCACTGGCAAGTCTTCATCATGCTTGATCGTGGCATCCTAAAGTGAACTAAGGAATGAAATGGCCATATCTTCATATATTTCAGTTATATATTCCAGTATTAAACATTGTGCACTTTGATGCACCAAAAAAATGTCAGTTAAAAAAAAGTTAATTTCCAGTATCTCCAAAATAGCACCTTCACAGGAAAGGGCACAAGCCTAATTTAATATTAGTCAATGTCAATGGAACCAGACTTTTTTCCAGGCCGTTCTGAGCCATTTCGGTTGGGTCACTGATTATGAAATTTACACCCAGTGTAAAGTGATCTATAAAAGTAAAAGTTGACAAAAAAAATAGACCTGTGTTTTAATTGGGCACAGATGATACGAACACACATTGGTTTTCTCGAGGCCACAAAACCAGCGTATTGAACCCGGGAGTTAATGGTACATTTAAAGCTTTATCAAGGTTTACAAACTAAACCAAATGCTTTGAGGGCATATTGGAAAAAGATTTCTTAGGAATTAGTGACGAGCGAGGAAGAGCAGACGGATCTGGAAATTTGAATGGTATCACTTAAGTCTCAGTGGGTTCAGCAAATTATGGGAAGTCCCATGTTTGAGTAAGAAGAGTCCGTTGCCTTGCTGGTAAATGTGTTTGGGGGGTGGGAGGGGTTTCATAGAACCAGAAAAACCTGAAAAAGCATCCTAGTTTCTAAGCGCTGCAAGATATTCATTTTTACCAGGGATGTAAAAACGATCAAAGACATCGGGACCTGGTTTAGTTTGGCTGGAGGTAGCAGCCAAGTTTGCTTTTCTGTAAGGACTTTGACTTTAACCTTAAAAGAACCCAAGAAATTACACTTGCTGCTGGTGATTTTCCAGGTGTAGCAAACAAAGACATTCTCGAGTGCAAAGTCACCTTAATGCGGCATATATACAGGGGTTGGACAATGAAACTGAAACACCTGGTTTTAGACCACAGTCATTTATTAGTATGGTGTAGGGCCTCCTTTTGCGGCCAATACAGCGTCAGTTGGTCTTGGGAATGACATATACTGCGTCCTGCACAGTGGTCAGAGGGATTTTAAGCCATTCTTCTTGCAGGATAGTGGCCAGGTCACTACGTGATGCTGGTGGAGGTTCGTCCTTCTTGGTGGTATGCTGACATTATCCTGGATACCGTGGCTCTTGATACATCACAAAGACTTGCTGTCTTGGTCACAGATGCGCCAGCAAGACGTGCACCAACAATCTGTCCTCTTTTGAACTCTGGTATGTCACCCATAATGTTGTGTGCATTGCAGTATTTTGAGCAGAACTGTGCTCTTACCTGCTAACTGAACCTTCACACTCTGCTCTT
>JAMWET010004706.1:152500-225000 GCA_024036415.1 Prochilodus magdalenae
CTCCTTTGCTTCCCCTGCTCACAGCTCAGGTCTTCCGCCGCGCTGTTTTTGAGAACCCACTGTTGCAACCCCACACCAAACGCCTGAGGAAACCAGGAGCGAGACAGAGCCTGGAGTGAAGCTTCATGTGAATGCAGTTCTCTCTGTGTTGGTCGATGCTACAGTGCTGGAAGCATACTGGATTATAATTGGGATCAGTTTTCAGATTTGCATGAGGAATTCTGGCCAACTATTAGTCTTGATTATTTAATAAGCCAATAAAATCACCCTTTTGAATTTGCCTGCTCAGTCGTTTAGCCGGATTAGGTGGGAGTTTGCGTGATGGTGCGTACTGTACTGTAAGGAACAGCCACGTAATGTTTGAAATGCGTTTTTCTCTCACAGTTTGACGTTTTCCTATAAACTCTACTGGATTTCCCTGCAGGACTGGAGCTGAAGCCAGGCTCGCATCGTGAAGTCAGTTTTTACTGTTTGGCTTATTAGGAAGTCTGATAACTGTGCTAATAGAAATTCCTTTACTATGTTCCTTCACTGTATTAGTGAATGTTTGGTTTCTCTGTGATGATCATTCGTTTGGGTTGTTTTATAACAGTTCTGTCTCCGTGGTGATAGTGCCATGGTCTAATATGAGCGTAAAGACAGTCGGATTGTAACCAATCAGCACATCTGTGGCCTCTTAGTGACCCGCTCACAGCATTAGGTGTAGTCGTTGTCTCTCTCGCCCTCTCTCTTTCTCTGGCGCTCTCTCTGGCTCTGGTGCTCGGTCCCTCTTTTTTCTTTTCTCTTTCTATTTCTTTCTTGTCTTTCTCTCTATTTCAGTTCTCATTTTCTCTCTCTCTCTCTCTTGCTCTCGCTCTCACTCTCTCGCTCTCTCGCGCGCTCTCTCGCTTTCTCTCGCTCTCGCTTTCTCTCTCGCTCTTGCGCGCTCTCTCTCTCTTTCTCTCTGTCTCTCTCTCTCTCTCATTCCTTCTCTTCTAACCATTTTCTCTCTTGTCTTAATTTTGCTCTTTTCCTTCCCTCTTTTTCTTTTCTCTTTCTATTTCTTTCTTGTCTTTCTCTCTATTTCACTTCTCATTTTCTCTCTCTCTCTCTCGCTCTCTCTTTCTTTCGCTCACTCGCTCACTCTTTCTTTCTTTCTTACTCGCTTGCTTTTCTTTTCTTTCCTGTTCTGTCTCCCTCTCTTTCTTTCATGCTGTTTTTTTTCCATTTTATCACTTTTCTTCTCTGTTTCTTCTTTCTCTCTGTTTCTCATTCCTTCTCTTCTAACCTTTTTCTCTCTTGTCTTTATTTTGCTCTTTTCCTTCCCTCTTTCTTTTTTCTTTTCTCTTTCTATTTCTTTCTTGTTTTTTCTTTCTTCTTCTCCTCTCTCTCTCTCTCTCTCTCTCTCTCTCTCTTTGTGTTAACTGGTATTCAGTGTTGTTGTGTTGAGCTACATTGCTCTTCCTCCTGTCTGGATGTATTGTGTGAAAATGGCTCTCAGGCTGGAGGAATTGTCTCCACTACACACACACACACACACACACACACACACACACACACACACACACACACACACACACACACACACAGAGATTGCTGTACGTGTTGAGGCTTGTCTGAAGGTTGGTGCAGTTTGCAATAGTGGACTACTCGCTCTGTTCTGCGAAAGAGAGTGCAAGAGAGTCCAATTCATCCCCTGTGAGAATTTTCCCACAATTCCCAGGGCTTTCCCTCTTGCGCAAACACTCGAGATGACTGAGATGAGCAAATATGGTATTTCCGATTTCACTTGCGCGCTCGCTCTCTCTCTTCCTCTGTGTGGAGAGACACACACTTCCACACCTACACGCTCCGTGTGAAATTCCCTGTAAGACACGTGGTGTACAGAGGGTGGGCCGCGGGGGCAGTGCTGGAATATGCTCAGTATTTCCCCAGCAGATCAGAGTATCAGGTGATCCTTGTGTTTGCATTAGTGAAGCCGGTGACCTGGCACTTCCTGAGTCGCTCCTGCTTTATGAGCGCTGTCTGTTGAGCGAACCTGTTCCAGCCTGTTTTGTCTGTTACGTTTTCTGCTATTAAAATTGCACAAAAGGTGTTAAAAAGTTAAACCAAACAGAAACTCCATTCCCAGAGGCAGTCGTGCCATTCAGGCACCAGTGAGTGACACACAGTGCCGGCAGAGATGCTTTTATTGACTGTTGACACGATTCACCGTTTCTCTATAACAGTCTCAGTGATGGTAGAACACCACCTTCCTTCCCACACAATACGTATTAGCCAACACTGACATCATGGTGCTATAGAACGCAGAAGCACTTCACCTGAACTACACCTACCACACCTTGATGTGTGTGGAGTTCGTACATAGGAACTGCTACAGACACAGCCTCATATTTTCTATGATGCTATGAGATCCAGCCCAGTTACCATTATTCTACAGTCATTCACCCTGTCCTGGTTTAGCTCCGCCCACTCACACTGAAGGTATAAGCATCGTTTAGCAGTCTCTGCTGTCATCATTCTTCATTCATCTTCCTTTGCTTCTTCTTCTTCTTCGTTTATCTCCCTTCTTCTTCTTCATTCTTTTTCTTCATCTTCCTTCTCCTTCCTTCTTCTTCCTTCCTCCCTTCCTTCCTTCCTTCCTTCCTCCTTCCTCCTTCCTTCCTTCCTTCTTCCTCCCTCCCTTCTTTCCTTCCTTCCTTCTTCTTTCTTCTTCCTTCCTTCCTTCTTTCTTCATTTTTCTTCCTTCTTTTTCCTCCTTTTTCCTTCCTTCTTCATTTTTCTTCCTTCCTTTTTCTTTCTTCTTTTTTTTCTTCTTCTTCCTTCTTTTTTCTTGTTTTCTCCTTCTTTCCCTCCTTCTTTCTTCTTCCTTCCTCCCTTCTTTTTTCTTCTTCCTTCTTTTTCTTCTTTATTCCTTCCTTCTTTCTTTCTTCTTCCTTCCTTTTTCTTCCTTCTTTTTCATGCTTCTTCTTCCTTCCTCCTTCTTCCTTCCCTCCTTCTTCATCCTTCTTTTTTATTTCCTTCTTTTTCCTCCTTCTTCCTTCCTTTTTCTTTCTTCTTTTTTTCCTTCTTCTTCTTCCTTCTTTTTTCTTGTTTTCTCCTTCTTTCCCTCCTTCTTTCTTCTTCCTTCCTTCCTTCCTTCTTTTTTCTTCCTTCTTTTTCTTCTTTATTCCTTCCTTCTTTCTTTCTTCTTCCTTCCTTTTTCTTCCTTCTTTTTCATGCTCCTTCTTTTTTATTTCCTTCTTCTTCCTTCTTTTTTCCTCCTTCTTTCTTCCTTCTTCTGGATCTTCCACATTTTTACCACTAACCTGCCGATTTAGATATTCTGCCATCGTTCCAACTCCAGAATGTTCATCCTGATTCGCTTATTTTACAGCTTCATGATTAAATGAGCAGTTTTCACCTCATATGAATGATTGGGGATAAAGTTCATGCACCCTGCATATGATAATGATTCAGCAGATCCTTTAGCAACCATGTGGGACGTCACAGCAATTGTAATTTTTATGTAATCAATTGATTTATTTTATTATAACATCAGTTTAGTCATGATAGCTAGAGTTTATCATATCTTTTTAAATTGACCCTCACTGCCAATTTCATTACTTCAGCTAATGGAAGCCTGTGTCGGGTGACACTGAACAGTGTTTTGATCAGTTTTCATCTAATATTCCCAAATCCATACAGCTTACTCCTCATACCTCGTGTTGCTTCAGGATAGCAGTCCCAGTAAAGCTAAAGGCAGATATCCACTCCCATGACGTAGCGGGTACGTGAGGCGGTGTGAGGGCATGTTTTATTGGTGGGAAAGCTGATAGACACATTAATCAGTCCAGCATGATGAGCAATGATAAAAGTTTGCCCGTCATGACTGTTCTTTCCAGAAGCCCTGAGGTTGCGTGCCCCCCACATGTGGTCTCATTCTGCTACCTTATTAAAGATACTGACTCATGGCTGCCTGGCACCCCCACCACCACCTCTCTATTACAAACTCTCTACTTTACTGGCTGTCTGTGGCGTTGCACTCTCAGATTCCTCCTTCTGCTGTTATTTATTAAAGGCAGAGTACGAGAGATTTATGTACAGTCAAGTGTCATTTTCCACAAAGCAGTCTCTCTCTCTCTCTGTCTGTCTCTCTCTGTCTCTGTCTCTCTCTGTCTCTCTCTCTCTCCCTCTCTCTCTCTCCCTCTCCCTCTCTCTGACGAGCCAAAGCATGTTCCGGTACATTCTGAGTCTTTTAAGCCAGCCTGCTGAGAGCACCAAACATGAAGATGATCAAACATGTGCAGACACTTTAGAGCAAGAGAGACACAAAGACTGAGTGTGAGAAAGAGGCTAGAAGAGAGTAAGTTTGAGAGAGAGTAAAAGACAGGCTGTGAAGAGTGTGAGAAAAACATGGAGAGGGAGAGAGAGAGAGAGAGAGAGAGAGAGAGAGAGAGAGAGAGAGAGAGAGAGAGAGAGAGAGAGAGAGAGAGAGAGAGAGAGAGAGAGACAGAGAGAGACAGAGAGAGACAGAGACAGAGACAGAGACAGAGACAGAGACAGAGAGATAGAGATAGAGAGAGAGAGCAGAACAAGAACAAGAGAAGAAGGAGAAGGACAGAGATGTGTTAAGAGAAATAGCAAGGAGATGGACAGAGAGAGAGAGACACTGAGATTAAAAGTTTTAGAGAGAGAGAGACTGAGATTAAAAGTTTTAGAGAGAGAGAGACTGAGATTAAAAGTTTTGTAGAGAGAGAGAGACTGAGATTAAAAGTTTTGTAGAGAGAGAGAGAGAGAGATAAAGTTTTGGAGAGAGAGAGAGAGAGACTGAGATTAAAAGTTTTGGTGAGAGAGAGAGAGAGATTAAAAGTTTTGGTGAGAGAGAGAGAGATTAAAAGTTTTGGAGAGAGAGAGAGAGAGAGAGACTGAGGTTAAACGTTTTGGTGAGAGAGAGAGAGAGACTGAGGTTAAAAGTTTTGGAGAGAGAGAGAGAGAGACTGAGGGGTTAAAAGTTTTGGTGAGAGAGAGAGAGAGAGAGAGAGAGAGACACTGAGGTTAAAAGTTTTGGTGAGAGAGCGAGAGAGAGAGAGAGAGAGACTGACTCCCCAGCAGCTGATCAGTTGTAGTCCTCGGTTGTAGGAGGCTGCTGCCCGCTGAAGCCATCTGTAGAAGTGTGAGAGCATGTATTGATGAAGTGGCCAGCCTGGCTGCTGCATGAACGCCAATACGGTCCCTCCCACACACTTAGAGATGGGCAGCTCTGCTCATATGGCCATTACACTGGCTTAAAAAATGTCACTGTGTCACTGTGCACTCCATCTGGGCTCTGTTGGGACCAGTTTTACATACGAGCTCTAATTACTGCCCTGAGAGTGGGAAAGGGCCACTCGGGATTCAGATTGCTGTTGCTGTAATGAATGCACACATGCATCATATAGGCACACAAATGAGCTGGAGTATTGATAACTGACCACATGCCCCGTCTGCCAGGGCTTCGTCATGAACGGAGTCATTATCGGGGAATTTTGACTATGCTATTAACGGTGGCCTGCAAAGAGTTCACAGTTGATGTGATACGTCATGAGGTTTACACTCGTAGTGGAAAGAACAGATGCACAAATGGTTGGACATTGTACACATGGGGGGTACAGAAATCATAAAGCAAAAATAGATGAAGAATAAATAAAAAAATAATATATAAAGTACAAAAGTACAAGGTATAGCAAGATGTGCAGTATGTAGATATATGGAATGAGGTAGTTACATTAATACTTGTCTTGAGATTAAATTCTCTTTTCTCGTTTCTGGTTGGATAACACAGGTTATGGCTGGGCTTCAGCATTGAGACGAGTGGCACCCATCTGCACTCCATTTTTTTCTTTCTTCTGCCATGGTTGATGGCAAGATTGTCCAAACTGAGCTCCTGAGCTCCACTACGGAGGGAAATGCTACTATGGCTGCTGTAACCTGCTCTCCGCTTTGCTGCCGAACATCCACCACCACCATGTAAGCATAGCATTAGGCTGTGGGAAGCTTACAGTCATACATGTCCAAACTTCTGGACGTTTGGTGGGCACGATTGGGTGTCTTGAGTTTGTGCCAGACACACTTTATATCCATCTTGTATTCCTGGGAGCCTGGAGCTCACGTGTGACTCTGTGCCTTGTTAAGGTCCATCATTTCTGCTGAAGATTAATGGCTCTATTAATCTCCGTCCTGCTGGCTGCTGCATGACTGCACGGGCCTCTTCCGAACGGTCTGGAGTCGAATTCTTCTCTGCCGTCCCTCTTTTCCTTCCTTCCTTTCTTCCACTTCAAATGGCCTGAAAGGGTCAGGTGGGTGAAAGTTAACTGTCACGGTCAGCCTGACCTTGGCCTGCTGACCTACATGGCTAAGTAGACTGTTGACACAATAGTCCTAGCACTTTGTCCAGGGGCGCCCAAACTTTTGCATAAGATTTAGGATGCTCACAAGTGTGCTTTACTTCCCTGGTCTCAGTTGTGAGGTTAGATTGAAGCAGTAATCTGCCCAGATTGTGAACTCGCTTGTTTATAATTAGTGTTAAACTGAGGACACGGCTTCCTCCAGTCTGTTGAATGTGTTTTTTCATGACTGGGCAGATTGAGTTAAACAGCTTGTACTGAACGCTACAGTGCGATGCCTTGTATTGTTACATTCCTAATATCCACATATCCTATATGTCTCTAATTCGTCCATTTGAGGTCTTTCCTGTTACAGCCATTATATTCATCAGCCCTTATTATAAGACAGAAGGCCAGCGTTGTCTGCCGCTTCTGCCAAGCTAATGATAACACAATGTTGGACTATGTGACATTTAATAGAGCAGTGTGAACAGTCAGCCACACACACACACACACACACGTACGTGCACTCGTATCGCTAACGTCCAACCAGTTTGTTCCCGCTGACGTTTACTAGATCAATACACCTTTCGGCACTTGAATCTTCATGCATGCAGGCCATTTCTGTATATCGTCGCTGTCCAAAGAAAAACACGTATCTCCATTTTTGTTGATTTTTACTTTTATGCTTCATTTGATCACATGAGCTGCTGTTTACACTGTGTGCGAATTTCATGAAGAATGGACCAACAGAAATGGCCCAAAACTGCTTGGAAAGCCGTCTGGTTCCATTGACTTCCATTCAAATTAACTTAGCTTTTTGGCCTCTCCTGTAAAGTTGCCATTTTGGAAATTTTCCTTTGGACAGCGACGATATGAAGGTCTCAAAGGAAGACATCGGAAACCTGTAAGATGAAAATGCCTGTTTGGATTGAATCTTCTAATGCTTTAAAGTGTGAAATTGGAATTTTTGTGAAATGGATAATACTGGTCTGGATGCGAATCAATTTCTTAAGAACATCAAGGTTTAATTCTCTATAAACAATATCCGGCTGCCGTTGAAAAGCTGAAAAATGTATTCTGTAGAGTCAGACTTTTGCAGGTGTGCTGTAGCTCGTGAGATAACGGTAATATATTCTCCGTACTGTAGCTATGAACATGAAGAATGAGAAGGACTGGATAAGGCTTACACTATGCATTTTATCTTGTGGGATAGATTATCGTACAACACCATGAGGACGCACCTATACAACTCCATCCCAAATCAAATGTATTGGTATAGAGCCTTGTACAACAGATGTGGGTACAAAGCATTGTTGTCACCGGATGCTGATGAAGCCCACTCACATCACAGGACGTGAAGAAGCTCCATGTTAAACAAACTGGTCGGCAATGCAGGCAGGTGGCACCCAGCCAAAGCAGATGAAGCAGCAGCATCAGAGCGCACAGGATGGGCAGTAGCTCTGCTTTAGACAACACGGTTTGGGTAGTTGCTCAGCTCGGGTTGAAAGCACGGGCAATTAGCTCAAATGGCAATATGAGAGGTCTGGCATGTTGAGTTAACAAACATTGTGGACCAACATCATGAGAGACACTACTTCTGTATATGTAGCCCAATAAATATCGTCCATATCCGTCTATATCTATCATCATGTATTGTTCCTGGTGACCTCCACACCGCCTTCTGGGTGCAGCTATTCTATTAATAATGAGTGTATATATTACATTTGCTATAGAACTTGAGGTCAGGTGACTTGGAAACTGTTTAGGAACAGTCAGTAGACCCGTCACTCTTCCAACCTTAGTGCTTACTGTTGTAGTTTCAGCTGCTGTGTACCATACGGTTCCTCTAAAGCTCTATAATGATACCATCCACCGAAGTGTTTCCTGCACCTGCGAGGTAACATGGGGTAACATTCCATCATATCCAGCCCTATTGTCCCTCGCGCTGTGAATGGTATGCAGTTAGTAATACAGCATAGAAGAGGTTGGGTGAAAGGATGTTAACCTCTGCACACGTCTGACTCCTTCTATAATAGCCTGAGGTCTATAAAGCCCGTTGTCTCGTTAAAAGTTCCGGTGCTTTTTTATTTTTTTTCTTCCCCACGCACAGCCAATTTCTATATGACATTTACTGAGCAGTGACCTTCGCCTGTGCTGTGCTTTGAGACTCCCCCTGCAAACTCCCTCACCCTGAAAATACACAATTATTATTCCAGCAGACACTAAACATTTATCCAATTCACACAGGACGCCGCCATAGAGTGCCCACTCTCACATTAATATGCACTCGGCTAATAACAGCGGTATGCACGTTTAGCCTTAGCACGTTAGCGTATGCGGGTTCCTAAAAGCACAGGACAAATAAGCATCCCCAGAATGTTAGAATATAGGAGTATTTATAGAGTCCATAGAGTCCACTATAGGGCTGGAATGCCTGCTATAGTGCTCTGTTACTTTGGAGGAGTGGGCATGAGACCCCTCGCAAGAACTGCATGTATGGCACCACATTACAGCCCAACAGCTTGAAGAACCTGGCTTGGTTGTCCTAGCATGGACATCATGAGAGAGACCGAAGAGGCTGAAGAAGGCTATATTGGAAGGCACAAGAAGGAAGAAAAAAGAGAATGACCAAGCAGGAGACCAGACGAGAGTCAATCCACAAATGCCTTTCACTTGTTGGTGTGAGATAAGAGATGAAAGGATGCAGGACCGTCTCAGGGCTAATGGGAAAACTATGAAAGTCTGATGATATACAGGGGTTGGACAATGAAACTGAAACACCTGTCATTTTAGTGTGGGAGGTCTCATGGCTAAATTGGACCAGCCTGGTGGCCAATCTTCATTAATTGCACATTGCACCAGTAAGAGCAGAGTGTGAAGGTTCAGTTAGCAGGTAAGAGCACAGTTCTGCTCTTAGATTGCAAGGCACACAACATTATGGGTGACATACCAGAGTTCAAAAGAGGACAGATTGTTGGTGCACGTCTTGCTGGCGCATCTGTGACCAAGACAGCAAGTCTTTGTGATGTATCAAGAGCCACGGTATCCAGGGTAATGTCAGCATACCACCAAGAAGCACGAACCTCCACCAGCATCATGTAGTGACCTGGCCACTATCCTGCAAGAAGAATGGCTTAAACTCCCTCTGACCACTGTGCAGGACTTGTATATGTCATTCCCAAGACCAACTAATGCTGTATGGGCCGCAAAAGGAGGCCCTACACCATACTAATAAATGATTGTGGTCTAAAACCAGGTGTTTCAGTTTCATTGTCCAACCCCTGTAGGTTATAACTTTATCTGTCTCATCAAAATTCATTTGAGCTCAGTCCAGTTTCAGATAAGCATGCAATGCAATGAAATCATCTCTGTAAAAAAATATTTGGTCGGTCTTCATCAACTTCCTGTAATAAAACCCTTTAAAAATACATATTACTTGATATCCTATAAGTCAACATGCCTTCTCTTCTGATCTTATCTTGGCTGGTGTTGCTGACTTCCAGGATGAAAAGGCAGCTAACTAAGCACACACAGAAACAGATGGGCTACCGTTTGTAAAAGTGAAGCTGATACAGTGGACAAGAAGCACAGATACATGGATGTGTATTTAATGAAGTTGCTGGTCAGTGTAGGTGTATTTTAAAGAATGCGCATTGTGCAGGTTTCATATTATACATTCAGTAACTGCAAAAGATAATAATCCTGAAACCAAGCTTGTACTGTAATTTAGGTTCACTGAATGGTAAATTATTCATATGTAGTAATTTATTTAATATCTATTACATTATTACTTATTACACCTCCTGTTATAAAATCGATGTCCACATGGTTCTTCTGATTGTGTATTTGCTGGTGTTGCTGACTCCCTGGCAGAATCTGGCTCTACTTCCCATGCTTGTGTGCCACACAGCCATATGGGCGCTGCAGATTACAGTCTCGGTTTTGGTTATTTGCATTTAGAAATGGCTGAAATCATGAGTGTAATCAGTAGCGTCCATATGTGCCTCTATGACACACGTTCGTGTGAGGTAAGGTCGGATTCTGTGTGTGTATCTGCTGAAATGCTTTGGTGGGTTTAACATTACTTGGCTGTAGGTATAAGCGCTGGTTGGATAGCTAGGTGGTGCACTTCTGCTGTATCTAACCCTGTATTCGTTTATCTAGGTGTCAGCACTGGCTCTTGTTCAGACAGCATTTAAAAGAAGTGCTTGTCTTTTGGAATTAGGCAGGCCAAGCCTCTGTCATTTATTTTGAATTTAATTGTTTGAAGCTGAGTTAACCCGTCATTGTACACGTTTGCTGGACTGATCCATGACGCCTGCATTTATTAGAGTGAAGTCGTTTAATTTGATCCTTGCAGGTTTACATTTATTCGTTAATCAGCAGATTAATTGACAGCCACATAAATCATTTTGTTGCAGCTGTAAATCGGTCCCTCTCTCTCTCTCTCTCTCTCTCTCTCTCTCTCTCTCTGTCTCTCTCTCTCTGTCTCTGTCTCTGTCTCTGTCTCTGTCTCTGTCTCTGTCTCTCTCTCTCTCTCTCTCTCTCTCTCTCTCTCTCTCTCTCTCTCTCTCTCTCTCTCTCTCCCCCTCTCCTCTGTCTGTCTGTCTCTCTCTCTTTCTTTCTCTCCCTCTCTCTCCCCTCTGTCTGTCTGTCTGTCTGTCTGTCTGTCTGTCTGTCTGTCTGTCTGTCTGTCTCTCTCTCTCTCTCTCTCTCTCTCTCTCTCTCTCTCTCTCTCTCTCTCTTTCTCTTCCTCCCTCTCTCTCTCTCTCTCTCTCTCTCTCTCTCTCTCTCTCTCTCTCGCACACTCTGTCTCTCCCCCCCTCTGTCTGTCTGTCTGTCTGTCTGTCTCTCTCTCTCTCTCTCTCTCTCTCTCTCTCTCTCTCTCTCTCTCTCTCTCTCTCTCTCTCTTTCTCTTTCTCTTTCTCTTTCTCTTCCTCTCTCTCTCTCTCCCCCCCTCTGTCTGTCTGTCTGTCTCTCTCTCTCTCTCTCTCTCGTTCTCTTTCTCTTTCTCTTCCTCTCTCCCCCCCCCCCGTCTGTCTGTCTGTCTGTCTGTCTCTCTCTCGCTCTCTCTTTCTCTCTCTCTCTCTCTCTCTCTCTCTCTCTCTCTCTCTCTCTCTCTCTCTCTCTCTCTCTCTCTCTCTCTCTCATGCATTGGCCTCCCAGGCACTGAAAGGCCCACTCATGTCACACTCATAACGTGATTACATGCTTTGCCGGATTCAGGTCTGCTGTGCGCGTGCCTGTGTTGGAGAACGGGCACTCTTTCGCAGTGCCACAGACATTTCCACCAAATCCATCAGCGGGGTGCTGGAGGCAGGCAGACTCACCTCTGGACCATGATGGGGGTAAATGCCTTGTTGAAGGACATGCTCAATCACAGCATGTCCCACCCCACAGGCCTCAGTGTTCCTGTCTGCAGTGCTCTGTTCCTGCAGCATTTCCCCTGCAGCACTTTACCAGCCCACTATCCATCAGATGTCCATTCATTCCCTCAGTAGGCTACACTGGTCTGTGTCTCTTGGGTTGTATTAATTATTTGTTGTTGCCAGTTTGTAGGATTCCGACAGCCATTAGCCGCTATATGAGACACGGCCGCAGTGTACACTACTATGTAAAAGTTAGAGATGTTTTTATTATCAATATAGTTTAGTATTTAGTGAGTGCACCCCTTTGCCTTTATTACAGATTCTTTTTGGTGGGCTTTTTAAAGAAAAATACAGGGATATATATTCTTTGATACCTCCAAAGCTCAGTCCTGGAAGGCCCAGGCTCTGGGGTGGTCTGTCCATTACAGGTGCAATCTGTGAAACTTTTAGTGTAACATTCCGAAATCAACTAAATTCATCCGCAGTCTGTAGAGAGATAACAGTTTTGATTGTATGCTGGTATCCCATGTTGTAATACCTCTTTGTACCTCAAGAACACTCCAAGTGAGTACCTGTAGTGATAAGCCTGGCATTAGCCCAACATGAGAAGTGAAGTAGTCTCGCTGCCCTGATGGCATATTCTAACTTCTTCCATTAAGAACAGGTAACCAGTAAAGGAAGGGTGAACTCAACACTGGCTGAAGCTCCTGGTAAACGACTATCCTGGCTTGCTCCTGGCAAGAAACCATCTTCAGCAGCAAACTAAGGAAAGGATATTAATAAAAGTAAACAAGCACCGACTCTTGTTTGTAGAAACATCAACTTTTCGAGCTGAATCTCAAAATGCGTTAAGCTCTCAAAATGCCTTAATACTGCTCTGAATGTAAGCTGGACAGTCTTGCAGCTAATCACTAAATATGACTGGCTTACTGTCTCATATGTAGAGTAGAACGCAAATTGAGTGGAGAAGAGATTGTGACACGTCCTTTCAGACCCACGTCCTTTTCTCCTGTTTATCAGATATGAAAGTGCTGTGTTCTGACAGAGACAAGTTTTGGTGGTCTCCCAGCTCTTGTATGGTTGTTGGGAGTCCCATTTTCTCTAAACCTATTTTTTTTTTCGGTTTCGGTTCCTTTGGTTTTCCTATCCAAGTGGACTATTAGGTGGATAAGTAACTGAGTAACTTATTTAGACTGGAAGTTAAAGAGGTGAAGGATGGTCTCTGACTTTTGCATGGTGCTGTAAGTGCACAATCTACTGTATCAGGGTCACTGCTGCGCTGTGAACGGTCCACTACTCGTATAATACCTGGTCAGTTGTCCTATAGCGGTTCCTTGGATGGATGAATTGATAAAGAAAGAGACTGTTAAATTGTGCAGCAACCGTTGGACTATGATCAGTAACTGTAAGCCTATAAGAGTCCACCTATGTGATTGCTGTTTCTGGGGAAATGGCAGGTGAATACAAGCACAAAACTAAATATACATAATAAACATGTAAAATATATTAAATATGAGTTTTTGATATTTGCACCTGATGTCTGCATGTAGGCCTCTTTTTATCCCATTTTTGCTGAATCTCTGAAATGACCTTCGAGTGGAAGGCAATTCAAAGTTCCCTTTTTAGATGTCCCTGTTCATGAAGTATAACCATAACCATAACCATAATAGCTCCTACTGGCCCCTCGAAATGGGATCCAGTGGGCCTGAATGGTGACTCATTACCGTTAGGTAAGTGCTAGCCTCTCTCCATGGCCTTTTTCCCCCGTACATGTGAACCTATTAACCACATCCACTGTCACAAGGCCGCCCACGTTTCTGGTGAATTATGAACCAGCGGAGAACTTGAACTGGATGGCTTGAACTGTGCTGCTCATTCAAACAGGATCTGTTCTGCACCCACACACAGATGTGCTTCTGTACACCGAGCTGTCTCTGTTGAATATGGTATTGTCTGTTGGCCCATGGGATCAGGTACAGCAGGGGTGTAAAATTACACGTGGGTGTTGATCAAGGGCGCAAGAGGACGTTAACGTTGACTTTTATAAGGGATGCGCTGATGTAGAGGGTATAGGATGGTGCTATTTAATATGTTCTGTCTATGTATTTGCATATGTCTGTACATGACCATAAAAATTTAGTTACATTAATCTCAGCATTACAAAGAAATGTAATCAAGTTCTATTGGGTTAAGTAAAATGGAAAAATGATACGTGTTGGGTCTGATTCAAGGGCTAAATGGCAGACACTGAATCCCAGCTTGGCTAATAAGCATTTATAATAGGATATAATAAGCATTTTTGCTGTAGTTGTTATAGATCACCACTGTTTTTGCAAACATGGTATCTCCAGAATTGGGAATGGGCCATATGAACTTATGTATCACTATTGTAATTAAATTATATCATAATTTCTCACGATATGAGTTTATCATAGATATCATAGATATTGTCTCTCCTTCAAAGCACTTTAGTTGGATATAATGCAGCGCATTATGTGAAATGCTGAATATTGTGTTCATAGTTTTGACTGCATGCTGTAATGTTGCACTACTTGGTTTCGATTTAAATGTATCATGTGTGGAGAGAAACCGATCAATGCTTCTGGGGCCGATACTGTTTACAGATTGACCAACAGCTGATGGCGATTGAGGGTGGGGCTGGACTGTAATGCTACTTTCACATGCTTCTCATGAAACATTATTCCGCACTACATAGTGGTACCTGGCGCTGGGCAGCATGAAGCCACACAAATGTTTGCGTTGTGACATTACTTTTGAAAATGGAGGGTTTCCAGAGGAGAGCTATGGTAGTGTGTGTATATCGTCGCTGTCCAAAGAAAAACATGTATCTCCATTTTTGTTGATTTTTTACTTTTATGCCTCATTTGATCACATGAGCTGCTGTTTACACTGTGTAGAGATTTCATAAAGATTTGACCAATAGAAATGACCCAAAACGTCTTGGAAAGATGTCTGGTTCCCTTGACTTCCATTCAGATTAAAAGAGGTTTTGGCCTCTCCTGTAAAGTTGCCATTTTGGAGATACCTGTTTTTCTTTGGACAACGACGGTATACTGAATATGGTTTGTACTTTGTACTTTCATTTTATTGTTTAAAATGTCCATGACTCCCAAATAATCCAAATCAGATCCTTCCATCTGTAATATTACAGCACATCATGCATTATGAATGTCTTGAAGTATCTTAAAGATAAGACGTTTCTGCCAGATCACTCACTTCTTCTCCAGAATGGCAACTTTATAAGAGATTGGCTTTATTACCCGATAAACTCAATTTTTAATGCGTGCTAATTTTAGCTTTTCTACTGATCCATTTGTGATGAACTGTTCATGCGGTGGCATATTCAGAGGCTATAGACTAAAGAACAGAGCCTTTACAGTAATCTGCCGGAAACGGCTTATTATTTGTGTTTTCCTCCGCAAGCTTGTTTCTATTCTCACCGCTGAACAGAGAGAAGTAGCGGGGGGCTTGGAGAGATGGGCTTGATTAAGTATTGATGGTGGTATTAATGTACAGATGTGCCCTATAGCGCTAATCCAATAACTGCTGCATGATTTGACTGTCAGAGACATGGCTTCTCTTGCAGGGAGCCGTCACGTGATTGGCTGTCCCTGTGTAATTGACTATGTGAATTGATTTTCTGGTTTATGTGATTTAGAGGGCTGAGCGGGTGGGACAGGTGTGTATGTGTGTATGTGTGTGTGTGTGTGTGTGTGTGTGTGTGTGTCTCTGTGTGTGGGTGTGATGGGTAGAGCACCTGTCTTTGATGAAATGTCTCCATCATGTTTCCGTAGATGCCCATGATGAATCAAATGTGGGATTGTCATTGGATGTTCAGAGTGGAGTTGAATTGGGAGAATAGAGGGATCATCTTTTCTCCATCTACACTTTTACTCTCTCAGTCAAGATGGTTTGACTGGTTATAGAGGAGGGGCTGACCTCGGCGTTTCTTTCCGTCTGGCTGTGTGTATGCTGTGTTTCTTTTTGGTTGCTGAGGTTAAGGCTAAGGCTAGGCATGTAGATACTTACGAGGGTTGCATCAAAAGTTAAATGCTTGGCCAAGAAATCCAAACAGTATGTAAAAACTGTATACACAATAACTCACCCACCCAGTCTCTCTTTTGATTGGTCAGCAGCAGAACAGGACTGCCCCTACACGCTTTGGCCCTGCACGCTTTGGCCCTGCACGCTTTGGCCCTGCACGCTTTGGCCCTGCACGCTTTGGCCCTGCACGCTTTGGCCCTGCACGCTTTGGCCCTGCACGCTTTGGCCCTGCACGCTTAGCCCCTACACTCTTAGCCCCTACACTCTTAGCCCCTACACTCTTAGCCCCTACACTCTTAGGCCCTACACGCTTAGCCCCTACACTCTTAGGCCCTACACGCTATGCCCCTACACTCTCAGGCCCTACACTCTTAGCCCCTACACTCTTAGCCCCTACACTCTTAGGCCCTACACGCTTAGCCCCTACACTCTCAGGCCCTACACTCTTAGGCCCTACACGCTTAGCCCCTACACTCTTAGGCCCTACACTCTTAGGCCCTACACTCTTAGGCCCTACACTCTTAGGCCCTACACTCTTAGGCCCTACACTCTTAGGCCCCACAAGCTATGCCCCTACACGCTTAGCCCCTACACGCTTAGGCCCTACACGCTTAGGCCCTACACGCTTAGCCCCTACACGCTTAGCCCCTACACGCTTAGCCCCTACACGCTTAGCCCCTACACGCTTAGCCCCTACACGCTTAGCCCCTACACTCTTAGCCCCTACACGCTTAGCCCCTACACTCTTAGCCCCTACACTCTATGCCCCTACACTCTATGCCCCTACACGCTTAGGCCCTACACTCTCAGGCCCTACACTCTTAGCCCCTACACTCTATGGCCCTACACGCTTAGGCCCTACACGCTTAGACCCTACACGCTTAGGCCCTACACCCTTAGCCCCTACACGCTTAGCCCCTACACGCTTAGCCCCTACACGCTTAGCCCCTACACGCTTAGCCCCTACACGCTTAGCCCCTACACGCTTAGCCCCTACACGCTTAGCCCCTACACGCTATGCCCCTACACGCTATGCCCCTACACGCTATGCCCCTACACGCTATGCCCCTACATGCTTAACCCCAATGTATTCCACCCCTACACATTTCACCCCTGCCTTTCTGTATTTCTTTTTTCTTTTTGAATTTCAACAAACTCTTCCTGGCCCTCTGTGATCCCTGTGCTGGAATGCAAGCAGTTAGGCATGTACGTTGAGCTTTATAACTAAGCAGACATGCAGAAACAGTGCACAACACACTAAAGGGAATGCATAGTAGCTCCTTTCATCAGTGATGGATTGTATGGAGGTGTTGAAAAATAGATGTTCATGTTATAAAATACCTGTATTGCATTATTAAAATGTATCCCTACTGGCAGAAACAAACTTACTGCTGAGACAGTATGCTTAGGTGCGTCCAACTTTTGCAGAGAAATGTACATATATAATGCAAATAGGGCATATGCATGACTCCACATCCTCCTGACCAAGCATAAAAGCAAACACCATGTTTGTGTACAGTGGGGGTTTCAGGCTGGTTTAGGGCATTGTTAGAATTCATGCTCTGTCTCTGCTTCTCTCGCTTCTTGGTTTCTCGTTGTCTGTAGTTTAGGTTTGACTGCGTGCTTGTTGTCTTCAGGGCTTCTGTGACTACTTTAGTTGGCAGTGCAGGCTTATTCTAAGTGAAAGAGTCGATGCTGCTTCAGGGCTTTAAGGTACAATAATTCAGGACGCAGGAACAAAGATGGCTGAAAGCTATGTAGTACCTTATTTCCCCCTCTGCTGCACTCCCACTCTATTGCATTAGGGCACTTATACTATAGAAGTGAATGATTGTTTTTATTTCCTTTTATAAACCTTTTCTTGCTTTTCTTTATTTTATCACACCATTCCATATATAACAGAAATAAATCACAAGGTGCTGAGACTCCGTACAGCCGTGTGCACCATGATCCAAACACCAAAACACACTCATCCTCAAAAGAATAGCTGTGCAAATAGTTGCACCCTGATAGAATCAGCCAACAGGAACGAAACCTGGAGGGTTGGTTTGACATACGTGCATATATGAAACAAGGGCGGGTCTTATCACTGTACCTGTCTGACCCCACAGCCACAGCTGCAGACATTCAGCGAGCAGTGATGCCCTCTGTGTCGTCCTGTTCGTTTCACTAACTGCATTTACACTGACTGTTATGACGACTGTCCTTAGCACCATGTCAGCGTCACCAAAGACTGCAATGGTTGGGTGCCAGAGTGTCGTGGAGGGGTTCAGAATGGCAGCGGGTCGTCTTCAGTGATGAGTCCTGCTTCTGTCTTGGTGGAGTCGACCAATGAATGTGTGTGGAGGCAGCATGGTCAGCACCAAGATGAACAGTTTGTTGTCACACGTCCAGAAGGTCTGTTATCGCTCCACCTTCTCCCCTACCGCACACACTCTGCAGGAACTGTGAGAGAACATTCAAGCTGCATGGGATGGATTATCACAGGACACCATTAGGAACCTCTACAACTCCATGCCGAGACGACTGGCATGTTGCGTCAGCAAATATGGTGGTCTGATGCCGTACTGAGAGACAGACTTCTGTATGTGTAGCTCAATAAATATTGATCAGTCTAAATCTATCAGCATTTATTGATCCTGGTAACCTTTATCTTCCTTCCCCACAGCACTGCGTTCCCACACTTCCTTCTGGGTGCAGCTATTCGTTTAATGATGAGTGTGTTTTGAGTACAGAAGTTGGAACATCTTTAGATATTCTCCACTGTATGGAGTAATGCTCTGTTAACATGCGTGACCTGAATCTTCCTCTCCAGTATTAATGATATACATGCACAAAGCTTTGTTCTGAAAGTTCCAGATTTAAGTAGATGTCTAGTAACACTGTGTTACATCATCGCCCTCACATCCTGTTTGGATCAATAATTAACGGACCTGGTCAAACATTAACACTGCTGTGGAGTTCAGTCCAAACCTCCCCAGGTGCAGTAGCTTCCGAGAGCGAGGGGGGCGGGGCTGTTACTGGAGTCTTTCTGTTTGTAAAGTCTGCATACTGGCTGTGTCGTTCACATTAGCCTGCCATGCTCGGAGTGTGTCAGCCTGTGTTTGGGGTGATTGTTGTCAAGGCAGATTAAATTGGACTCCCATTAGAAGGACAGGAAGTAGCTGGCTTGGCAAGCACACCAGGCCTCTGGGCATTTCAGAAAAGAAGAAAGGAAAATACCCAAACTGCTCCTACAGGGCCGGACACTAAAATATCACAGTGCCGAAACCTTTGACATTTGCTGTACATGAATGGGAAGATGGCTGCAGAAGAAAATCGGTGGCCTGTTATTGTGGCTAGAAAGAGGATTTGGCTAATGATATATATGTATATGTGTGTGTATGTATGTATGTATGTATGTATGTATGTATGTATGTATGTATGTATGTATGTATGTATGTATGTATGTATGTATGTATGTATGTATGTATGTATGTATGTATGTATGTATGTATGTATGTATGCATGTATGTATGTATGTACAGGGGTTGGACAATGAAACTGAAACACCTGGTTTTAGACCACAATCATTTATTAGTATGGTGTAGGGCCTCCTTTTGCGGCCAATACAGTGTCAGTTGGTCTTGGGAATGACATATACTGCGTCCTGCACAGTGGTCAGAGGGAGTTTAAGCCATTCTTCTTGCAGGATAGTGGCCAGGTCACTACGGGATGCTGGTGGAGGTTCGTCCTTCTTGGTGGTATGCTGACATTACCCTGGATACCGTGGCTCTTGATGCATCACAAAGTCTTGCTGTCTTGGTCACAGATGCGCCAGCAAGACGTGCACTAACAGTCTGTTCTCTTTTGAACTCTGGTATGTCACCCATAATGTTGTGTGCATTGCAGTATTTTGAGCAGAACTGTGCTCTTACCTGCTAACTGCACCTTCACACTCTGCTCTTACTGGTGCAATGTGCAATTAATGAAGATTGGCCACCAGGCTGGTCCAATTTAGCCATGAGACCTCCCACACTAAAATGACAGGTGTTTCAGTTTCATGTATGTTTATATATATATATATATATATATATATATGTCCATCAGTGTCAATCTTGGAATGTCTGTACGACTCTTTTCTTGTTTTGCTTTCTTTCTGATTATAGATGCTACACTTATCCAGGTTGTCTAAAAGCACAGAACCATATAGGTTTCTACATGTTCTGTCCACAAATGAGGTTCTTACATAGAGCCTTCTTCCAGGTTTGATAAACTCCCAGCCTAGTACAAACCTGTAATGTATCAATGCATTCTGTTGACGCTCCAGTTTAAAATGAGCTGGACTATGTTGCTGTAGCCATTCATATTTCATATTAGTATTTTAAGACATGGTTTGAAAAATACTTAAAAAAAAAAAAATTATACATACATGCATACATATATACTGTACGTACACACACATACATACATGCATACACATACATACATAGACATATACATATAAGTAAATAAATAAATAAACAGCAATAATAATAAAAGATATGGCTGTAGCTAGGTATAACATAGGAGGGTGGAGAGAGTGACAAATCTGTCCACTATGGTTTGACATTTCCAGCAATTTTGCAAGGCAATATTCCAGATATTTGAAAGCACATCTGTTATTTTTATAATTACATAAACAGGAGGCATTGTGCTTACAGGTACTGATTATTTTAAGCTGATATTGTTTTTTGCCAGCTTTCTGTAGAGCTCATTTAGCCCTGCAACAAGTGTGAAGAGTTGCCTTGAAGAGTAGAGCTGTTACATTTACTTAACTGTGAATCACGCTTGAGCAGTTTAGTATTACACATTGACGCCTTGGATCAGCATAGCTCCAGCTCACCTGAGCGTCTCATTTATCTTTGGGATTTCTAATAGCGCTGCAGCGAATCAAGCGTGACAAGCCTTGGAACACAAAATGTGGATTGAGCACAAAATCAGAGGCTTAATTTTATGATTAAGGAAAGTCATTTAGATCTGATTAGGTCAATTCCACATAAATCAAACCGTCCCGGACCCCTGCTGGCTTGAATTTAGGAGAGCTGACGATTACGCAATCAGAAGCAGGCTATGAATGACTGTCGGTCCTTTTCTCTTAATTAAAAGGGCTCTTTTTATCACACAGCGTACTGGACACAGTGATGGAGCGGTTATCAGAAGGTCTTCTAACTGTCTAGACAGCGTGAGAGTGCAGATTAGGATTACTTTCAGATTAAAACAGTATGGCAAAACTAAAACCTGCTTCTTATACAGATTGGAATGACTTGCAGTATCGATAATGACTTGATGTCTAGCAGAGTAGATTAGGGAATGTTACTGGACACACATGATCAATAATAATGGTGTTCTTTATTAACTTGTACAAAAACTTCTATACAAATTCTAAAAAAACAAATACATAATCAAGGAATCAACCACCGAACCATATTTATTTGCGTATAAGCGTCACAGAAAAAGCAGATTATATAAAGGAAAAGAAAAACACAGAGTCCATGTTAGGACATAAGGAAAGGAACTGGGGTCCAGAGGCAACAGTGGCAAGGGAAACTCCCTTAGAGTAAGGAAGAAACCTCGAAAGGGCCGAGCCAGGCTCAAGCGGGGGACCCATCCTCCTCTGGTCAATCCCAGATGAAGAGGAAAGGACAGAGTTAATAGATAAAGGATCTTGGAACCTTGGTTAGATACAGTCTGATTAATCCAGGAGGTAATTACAAAAGTAGAACCATCCCATAGGTAAACTGAGAGGTAGCGTTCTCGATCTGTGCCAAATGCTGGCCGCTCTCTTGTGGTCATTTTAGTCATGCCGGCTGAGGAGCAGGAGAAAGACAGGACAGGAGACCCGCAGTGGAGACGTGAATGATCTGTTTTGAGCCTATGGTAGGTTGGTTGAGCTGGCTGGGTTTGAGTTTGGACAGGAGTTTTCATTTCTATGCATCAATACTGACTTTATACACTTGCTTTATATACCTGCCATGGTTTATTCACCTAAAGCATCCTGCCCAGCGTGGCAATTATCCTACAAATCTATAACTGTTGGACTTGTTTACATTGGACAGGAAGTGTCATGTCTTTGATGTCTCTTATCAACCATAAGCCCTTTAGATAAGCCAGACCTCCATAAGAGGAAAGAATGCAGCAGAGGGCAACACCACCGTGACGGGAGTATTGATATCTTGGTTAAATCTTTGTTTCCATGCGCTCGTAGTATTAATCTGACAGTGCTCACACCACAACCTTGCTGTGATGATCATGCCCTGAGGGTGGTCATAATGGCGTGAAGTAGACTTAGTGTTTCAGTCCGGGATTTGTAAAGGTTTCTCAGCATGCCGATTGGTTGCTATCAGTGTAAGATAAACACTTACAGTACAGGTTAATCCATTTTCGCAGTAGCCATAAAATTCAATTTCTCTTTTTCGGAGCATTCATGAAATATAATTTGTCATCCTCGTAAGTGAGCAAGCACGTCAGCATTTGTATATCATAGGCCACGTTATCAGATATCATTGATAATGGACAGGTATCTCCATGTGGTGATGTGTGAAAGGCAATAACAGAACTGATGGAATTAGGGAAGACTAATTTAATTACTAATTTTAATGAATGTCATTTATTTTATTAATGAACTATCTGCGTTATTTCATTTGACTATAAACTGTGATGTTAGTTTTACAGCACAGGTTCTCTGTACCTCACATGAATGGAATAATGTAAATGTTCATGTAAATTAGTTCAAATGACTGGGTGTTACTATAGAGCAGCTAGGTTAACTGTAATCTGAAGAAAAAGGTCCTCTGGGCTTCGTTTGTGGCCATTGTTCTTATTCTTCAAATAATAATAATAATAATAATAATAATAATAACAATAACAACAATAATAATAATCATACACATAATCAAAATAATAATCATAATAATAAAAATTAATAATAGCGATGATGATGATGATGATGATGATGATTTTTTATTTTTTTTGTGTCCTGATCGTTGGCTGAAAACTCCAGGTTTCTAATATGGAAAGCATGTGGGCGTGGCTTTGCAGAGTCAGTACATGGCTTTGTCAGAAAGAGTCTCCGATTCTTAAATCTAAGTAACTTACCCAATTAAACAGGGCTTCATCATCACGATAGCAGCTGGTACAAAACACACGGCTACAATTCCGACTGGAAAGAAAAGGCACCATATCCCTCCGGTTTAGCTCCATTGGCTTGCTGTCTATCACAGGATTCATTTCAAAGAACCTAATTTGTTTTTAAAGCACCGCATGGACAAGCACCGTCATATGAATGACTTGCTCTGCCCTTATTCTGCTCCGCAGTCTCTGAGGTCTTCTGACCAGTTGCTGGTGGCTGTTCCTCGGTCTCCTCTGAAGCTGAGGGACGATCGAGTCTTTTTAGTTGCAGCATCGAGGCTATGGAAGAGTCCTTGATATTAGGTCTGCTCCAGCTCTTTCAGACTTTAGGTCCAGACTTAAAGCATTTTTCACCATGGCTTTTTAATTCCATGCATATGGATTTGTTCTTTTGATGTTTTCTGTGTTTTATCTTGCTCGTTTTATGTTTTATCTGTTTGCTTTTTACAGCACGTCGGTACACGTACAACCGAACAATCCCAGCATTATTTTACTTATCATTTCTGCTTGTTATGCAGCTCATAAGGAAAGCAGCTGACTAGCTGTAAACCTTTCAAGCGAACTCAACACGACACAAGTTATTATTAGTAGTATTATTATTGATATTCTTTCTGATATCTCTGATTATTCGCGGTAATCATACAGTTTTATTTCTGGCTTGTAGATCAACACAAGTGTGTTTTATCTGACTTCCTTCACGCGCTGTGTTTCGGATGCCTGCTACTACAGGCAAGCAAAACAGACCTGCGGGTTGGAAAGGAAACTCCATCAACACTTCCCAGGAAGCAGTGGTGCTCGCCAGCTCGACCCCAAGGTGGGAAAAGCTCTTGGTCTATACAACACCCTGCTGCTTTGCATTATGGCTGCTGCAGTTCGAGGGTGCTTATTCACATGGACTGCATGCCTTCAGCATATGGTCACCAAGGTGTTCTAGAGCGTTCCTTCGTCGGAGCTTAAGGAGAGGTGGAGAGCGCTTGTTGGCTGAATTGCAATTTTGGAAGCACCTCTCAGTGGTTGTTCTTCTCTGAAACAGAGAGTTTGGCGAAACCCTGTGCCGCCGCCAACAATCCGGTCTCTCTGGCAGGGTCCGTCCCTCTGTAGGCCTGACGGTGTGGAGCTGAGTCGCAGTCTGTTCTGCAACAGCTGGTCCACGCTGAACAGATTGGCACCCTGTATGAGGACCCTTCTGTGGTCAGCCACCTCCGCCCCTACAGTAAGACACTGAGACTCGGCCGATTGCTGACGCTTTCCTTAACGAACAGCCAGTGATGGATACATGCATTAGTACAGTGCCAGAGAAGTGCAAGACAAATTAAGGAATTAATTAATTTCAGAAAAACAAAAATATAATAATTATAATAATATATTATATAATAATTTAATAAAAATAATTAATAATACTTAATAATAAATAAAAGTAATAAATAATAATATTAATATAATAATAATAATAATAATAATAATAATAATAATAATAATAATAACTAATTTACAAACAGAAAAAATAACATTAAAAAAAACCCCAAAATTACAAAAGCAAAAACAATCAGATGTGAAACTCTTTTACCAGTACCGAAACACACTCTGTTCATTCTGACTGAAAAGGTGAGTCTAACACAGGAAGTTCTTGATGCGGACTCTTGTCAATCAAACGGTTCGTGGCGGTAGAGTGAGTGGAGTTCGGGATGGTGACGGCGTTAAAGCATGATTTGTCCACTTGTATTTTAGCCAACTGGCATGCTTTAGTTTTACCTGTGGAAAGTCTTTAGAGTTTTTTTAAAAAAAAAGGGACGGAGAAAAGAGTCGAAAAAAAAAGTGGACTGTAAAAGCTCTCGGCCATTTTAAGCTAGCTAGCTGGTTAACCAGCATTATGGCCCACTTACTTTCCCATTTCTATCTCTCAGTAGTTTGAATGTTGCCTGTTTGTCTCTTTCTTCCACTCACTCTACCATCACCAAACAGTTTGATTGACAAGTATCCCCAACTGGTACTTCCTGTGTATAGACCTCACCCTTCCGTCAGAATTCACAGTTTGTAAAAATGTTTCGGTCCTGGTAAAAGAGTTTCACGTTGTGTAAATTAGTTTTTGCTTTTCTAATTTTGTTTTCTGAAATATTCGTTTGTTCTGCCCTTCTCCACCACCGCACATCAGAGCCTCAATCAGGCTGTAAGTTCTGGTCCAAAAGTCAATGTGAACTTCAGTCAATGTCATTCAGACTATACAACAAGTAGTGCACAGCTGAGCGAGGCTGCGTTCCTCCAGACTCCTATGTGCAAATATAACATGCATACAGGTACACATAGACCGCAGGTAGACCAACTAGACAGCATAAACAGACATAATATAAATATGGAAATTTATATTTAAAATATGTTTAGAAAAAATTGAATAGAAAATATTCCATGTTGTATGCAATGGTGGTATTAATGCGCAAGATAAACATAATAAACATATTACTGTAAATAAGCATTGGTATTATTGCACAGTGAAGTAGGAAACTCCCCACTGTCGTTGCTACATGTGGTCTACTGAGTAAAACATGCAGTGCTGTCCTGATAGTAGGCTGAATTATGAGAACGCCATATTTCCAATATGGTAAACATGTGGCCATGTCTTTGAACAGCCAGTGGATGGCTTGCAGGGAGGATGGTTTGGGCTGTTGAAGTGGATTTGGGAAGAGCTGTCTCATATATTTGATCAGGTGTTCCTGTTTGATAAATTAATAGAAATATAATGAAAGCTTTTTGTGAAAGAAATATAAAGTCCCTGAAGAAAATAATGCATTAGAACTACGTGACACTAGCTAACTAAACTATAGCAGCACCTCTCCCTGCTAAGAGAGACTAGCAGGCCTGGTAAAGAGGGTGACGCAGTGCTTCCTTTTCCAAGAAAGCAGCTATCTGAAGACTGAGATTTTACAGATGTGCTTTTAACACGGACGTGGATTTACAGAACAGCTTCTCTCAGGTCTCGTTAGGGTTCAGTGCACACCGTCGTGTGAAGAGGATGTGTTAGCCTAAGTGGAGACTGATCCGCGTAGTGCAAACCTAGTCATAACTCGTAAAAGTGGTTGGTGTAGCTCAACTACCCGCCAAGTAGCCACCACCACACATGGGAGACTGGGGTTCGAATCTCGGGCTGAGTGACTATGCAGTGCTACACCAATAAGAGTCAGTGGGCAAGACTCCTAACACTACATTGGCCCACCTGTAATATGATTAACCTTGTAAGTCGCTCTGGATAAGAGCGTCAACTAAATACCGTAAATGTAAACTGTTAGCCGTTGGCTACATGCTATGCTAAGCTTACCTCAGACTTAGATCGGAGTCAGTCACACTAGGGCGGGTTCAAATGGCATAGAGGGGCGAGAGGGCTTGCACTACTGTCCAGCCTCATACTTTTGGGGGGCTTTGTTGGCTCCCCCCCCCCCCAGTGTACTGAACTGGTTCTGAACTGTAATGTCCAAACTGCAGTGTGCACTGAACTGTAACATCTGTGTACCGCTACAATCCTCGTATATATCAAATGTGAAACCGTGTTGCAGTTATTGCATTTGTTCTCAAGCTGACAGCAGGTAGCCATGATCTGGTGTACACATAATAGAACTCTCCAGAATGTCTGAAGAAGGTGGTCTTAAAAGGAGGCAGTTATTTGAAGCTGTGGTATTTGAAGAGTAAAAATAAACCGTATCTTTGTGGGCGCTTGTCCGTGTGACAGGTTTTTGTGTTCTTACTCCTGGTGGGCCACACGTTTAGAGCTCCAACACAACTTATCAGCTGTTCGTGAGCTGTATCAGGTGTGTTGAGACAGGCATAAACGCAAACCCGTGCTGGTCTGAGAGTGAAGAACAGTGGCATATGTTTGAAGGGTAAAGGGATAAAATAGGAACCGTGTCTGTGTGACATAAACTTGGCCAGAATGCCTAAAAAGCGAGACAGAGTGCAGAGCACATTGATGTCTGGTTTATTGCATTGAGCAGGTGGTGGTAAAAGCCCCTGTACTAAAGGAACAAGGGTGTAGAGCTATAATGTGATTAGGAGAGAGAGAGAGAGAATATGGATGGATGAGGCTCCTCTCCCTTTTTTATTCGCTTTTGGAAATGCAATTACCGCTTCCGTCCTGGAGGCCTCTGACTCAGAGCCAGGTTCGCCTCAATAAAGGCAGAGAACAGACAACATGAACTGATGGCCTCTCCTTTCTTCAGCTCTCATCTGCCTTTGAGTGCCTTTCAGATGAATCTCTGTGCACTCAAAGACTCGCAGCCGCAGAGCGCTGAAGCACAGCCAACAGCGGGGTTTGTGAAAGGCTTTATGTCGCAGGTGGTTTGGATGCAAAACACTGTAACTCAATTAGTAGAGTTCTGTTGGGTTCTGTTGTTGTTGTTGTTGTTTTTCTGCTTTGCATTTTTACGTGCCATTCCATAATCAAATTATGTCATGTAACTTATTGAAGTATAAATAAGTAAGTAAGTAAATATAAATAGCTACTTTAAGGAATCCCCACTGGGGTTTTATGAGGGTCTTGTTTCTTCAATCAAACCAAAATTAGACACTCCTAAGTAGGTTATCCACAATTCCTTAAGCTCTGTTCATTATGACCTGTGGTTTAGTACATTATTACTTATAATAATGCATAATAAACTCTTTAAGACCTTATAATGCACCTTACTGAGCATAGGGTTAATGTACACTTACATTTTTACACATTTAGCCGACATTCTTATCCAGAGCGATAGGCAAAACTGCTTTATTGTCCACTCAGAGTATGTGTCCAGGCTAGACCAAACAAGAGCCCAACTACCCTGGACAGCACCAGAAACACAACCCAGACCTGATGCCTAGAAATAAGCAGACGCACACACACAGTCAAACACTGTATAGGTACAATATATTACAATAAGTACATAGAGACTTGGTTTACAAGTGCAGACTTGGTGTACAGACCCCAGTTTCACCTGCCACGTCATGTGTCTGGAGTATGAGGGTGATATCTGAATAAGGCCAAGCAACATAAACATGCAGTGGAGATGCTGTAGCTGTCTAGATATATCAGTAGCTTTACAACATATTCCAGAATCAAAACCCCACCCAGTTCAAACTCCTCTCCAATCAGGTCATCACTGGGTGCGTAATCAGTGCCTGAGGAAGATAATCATGGAAGGTGAACATGGACCATAGTGGCTTGAGCCATGGCTGCATTCAGGCTCATGGCTGAGTTAGGTTGGTCAAAGTTATTTTCCAGTCAGCACGGGCTGCTGAGGCTGTAGAAGAAGAATGAGACGACAGCATACATTTTATTTATTTATTTACTTTTTTTTACATGATGAACAGATTTGCTTTTGCTACCCCGGACAGCACTCAAGTTTCAGTTAGACTAACCGGAGATATAGTCTGACTAGTAGTACAGGTCTTATCAGGATGCAGTCCAGACACTAGTCACATAAGAGGAGGATCTTTAAAGATGGTGGTTAAAGCCCAGGTGTACTTGAAGCTCCAAGGTCTCAAGGTATGGACTGAATTTTGGCCATTGGCATGAAGTGAGAAGAAGCTGGTCTATTTTTGGCTTTGTAGGCGAGCATCGGGGCTTTAAATCTCAAGCGGACAGCTATAAGAAGCCAGTAAAGGGAACTCAGCAGTGAGCTGACATGAGTGACCGACGTGAGTGAAGATTAAAGAGGAGCCATGCTGCTGCATTGTGGATTAGTTGCCTGGCCTGATGCCTGCATGGGTAGACCAGTCAGGAGTGAGTTGTGGTAGTCACTGTTCACTTAGATTCACTGCTATGGCATTATAGATGCTTGCTCAGGGGTTGCTGGGCCATTGCTATGAATCCCAGGTGGCTGCTAAGGTGTTGCTTGGCTGTTACTACGATACGGATTAAGGATTGATACCAAAGTAAAGGTTTAGACTTTTTGGTGGCCAGAAACATCTTAACCTGTTTTATCAGTCAAATGCAGACGTTTTATGCAAAATCAAAATAATACACAGCCGTGCTTCATAAAATTTCCTTTACCATTTTCAGCCTCTTGTTATTACTCAGTCCCTCCAGTTTTCAACAGGTTCATATCTGAGATACCGACAAATTATCAGCCTACCATCCCCACCTAAAATAGTATATAGGCCTAAGGCTATGAAATAAACAAGTCCCTATCTGCAAAGTTATTGGACAGTTTGGTTTGACACTGAGGTAGGGCAGCTTTTGCGAGACAGAGCAGCGATTATTAGTGGAGCTTTTCTCTGGCAGCGTCAGTTAACTTGATGCTAATCATGATGCATCTGTCAGCTATAGCTCATTGCCATGTAATATGATGGTGGGGAAAATATGAAACTGTGTAGGCTGTGCTCCTGTGGATAGGTTATTTCTCATTGACCTACTTGTGTTCCAGGTCAAAGCCAGGCTGCCTATTGGGAAAGCACCTGTCTGTTATTGTTTAGCTGCTTGCTGTCTGGTTTGCACGTAGAGCAAAGCTAAACCGCGTATAAGTAAATGAGCAAGCAGGCAAGTTAACATTTGAGTGGCATTCTCAATTTCTCATCAAACTCTTAAGATGACGTTTAGATTAGACTGGAGTCTACATAGAAGTTACTGCTATGACGGACAGTACTATCAAGAGTACTGGGTGCAGCACAGACAGCAGCTAGACGGGTGGAGTCACTGGGTTTTACAGGTTTGACAGCTACCTATCCAAGCTGGGAGTATCTAGATATATGGTGATCTGGATGGAGATTTTCATAGCTGTGTCTTGATGGATGCTTTCACCCCGAGGAAGGACGGATCAGCTGGAATCATCCGTCACATGAAACCTGAGTGGATTCATACCTGATTCGGTAGAGTGTGCCTTCCACATGGATGAGTATAACCAAGAGAATGCCACAAAAACTGGTTGTAATTGGTCATAATATTGTGACTTGACTGTGATTTTCACCATTTTGACTAGGATCATACATGAATGTAGTAAATTGCTTACCATATCAATTTTAGTGCCTCTTTATTATCAACCCTATACGTTATTTTCCTTTCTAATGTAATTTAATATAAGTCTGAATTCTGCTATTCTCATATGGTCTCAGCTAAGCTCTAGCAAATGGCCTGTTGTTGTGGGGAAAGTGCAATGGTTTCTTTTGTTACAGAAAATGTAAATCGTCTCCCCACCTATGAAGCAGCTATGAAGTTTGTATGGAAATGACCCACTGTCTCCCACCTTAAGGTGATACAATCACCCCCCACAACCCCCTCCTTCACACCTTGATCTTCCTTATCTTCGTTACCCCTCTTACCCCTCCTTTTCTCCCCCCCAAACCTCACCTCTTAAAAACCATGTGAGACTAGTGAGACTAGGCCAGACTGGACAGGACTGACAACCTAAGCCTGGTGCACGTGAATAAGACCAGATTGGTCGTGATCGACCAAGTTGTACCCATGCATCTCTGTATGTGTGAATAAACTCAACACAACGCTGAACCTCATCTCCAGTCTCCTGACTCCTGATTCTTCTTGAAGACCTGAATTTCTAACAATTTGGTGCCGTGACCCGGATGGCATGCTGAAACCTACCTGACTCCTGACTCTTCTCGAAGACCCGAATTTCTAACAATTTGGTGCCATGACCCGGATGGCATGCTGAAACCTATTTGACTCCTGACTATTCTCAAAGACCCGAACACCTGTATATTGGGCATATTGTGTCTTCACAATTCAATTTATGATCCCGAGTTTCACAGTATATAAAAAAAAAAAGTATGCATGTGTCCATGTCATTGGAGAGGCTACTAATGAGAAAAAATCCGGGACTGTATTTTATAGCACTGAATGTGCTAGTGTAGGTTACATTGGTTGCGACGTCTGGTATTCAAACAATGCAACTGCATTAATTGCTAAAACATGACAAAATAAATGGAACCCATTTCAGCCATTAGAGCCAGCTGGATACTTTGTTTGGCTGATATTGACAGACATACAAACAATAACTTACCAGTGGTGGATTCCTTTTGTCGGCCCACAGCTGGGATTTAAAAGCGTGGGTGTCAGTGACGATGTCGAGCCACAGTTTCCTCGATGCACGTAGTCACATTTTTGCACAGTGATAAATTTTGTCATGGTATATCTCATCCCTTTTCATATCTCCCACAAATAGCCATACCGTGGCAATCTTTCTGCGCTACCCATAGAACTCCTCCTCACCAAAACCACTGATATCAGGCTGATGTATGAAGATGCTGTTCCTGAAGAAGGATTACAGTGGGGTCTTGCTCCTTTCTGTAGATTTGGGGGACCATAAAAGCTTGTACGTGCACCAGCTATTCCCTCGTGTTGGCAGTTTGTCTACCAGAGGGTCATTAGTCTGGTGGTGAGCCCTTATCCTGTGTCAGCACTGCTCCCCTGAGACCTTGTAAATAATTAAAAGCACAAAGGCAGTCTAAAGCAAGCAAGCAACATAAACACTCTGATGGTGGTTTATTTTGGGAGATCTTGGCCTGGAGGGGCTGTGCGGTAACCTCTCAAATGTTAAGTGATTTAGCTGGAAGACAGATGGAAGATTTGACATGCCTGAACAGAGGATGAGTCATGTTGATTGATGTTTGAATGTGTGCTATATTTACTGTAGCAGCTTCACGATACACACTACGCTGCTGAGAATGAATGTAAGCCAATAGCCCCCAAATAGCATCGTGTCAATTTCATGATGCTAATTTATGGCTGTTCAGTCATTGTTCTTTGACGACGTAAGCATCATTGATTGAATCAGTCCCAGTCCTCGAAGTAGGATAATTTCTTTCACAGGTGATTTCTGACCGTGTTGGAATAGTTACGGATCATGCAATATGTTGAAGCTTGAGGCCATAGTGTGGAACACACTAACGACACTGCAGGCGAATGTACTTCTTCTTAAGCTAAACGCCCCGGACTCTTTCCCCTGCACCGAAGACCTGCTCTGAATATTTAGGAGATGCAGTAACTCCCATAAGAGCTTTAAAAGACCCTGCGATGTTGCTGAGGGAATATCTCATTTATTAGAGTGAGGGAGAGAGTGATTACACAGAGTGCCTCTAGCAATCAACGGAGACGCACATGGAGAAATAAGACAGTGGGCCCAGCGTGGGCTGTCTCCGCTGTATGTCTCGCAGGGTGTGCTGCATACAGAGTGATGGACTGTCATTCTGTCGGCTGCCCTCACTTAGGTAGATGTAATTTAACGAATTTCTTTTGTCATGCACGTATTTAGAAGGAACTTTTCTCGGTATGGCTGGGACACTTTTTTTAATTTTGCGTATTTTTATTTTTGTAAACTGTTTAAAGGTGTAAAGAGTTGGTAGAGATTTAAACGTACACAGTCTGCCTCATAGGTTTGGAGAAGAGATGTTGACATGTCACCTTATGCAAGTCCTAGACAACTCTCAAATCTCTGAGCTGTGGGTCTCAGTTGAGTCTCAAGTCTCTGAGCCAGAGTCTGAGTGAAGTCTAGACTATCTGAGGTGAGAGTCCAATCGCAGTTTCAGGCCCCTGAGGTGCAAGATTCCAAATCACGCACCAAGTCTCTGAGTCTGATCCAAGTCTTTAGTCTCAAAGTGACAGTCCAGGTCAAATCTGGAGTCTCTGAAGTACAAATCTGAATCTTGTCTTTAGTATATGACCTGTGAGTCTGAATCAAGTCTAGAGTATCTAGGGTGAGAGTCCAAACCGATGTCAGGTCTCTGAAGTGCTAGTCCCAATCAAGTCTTGAGCCTCTGAGGTATAACTTTGAACCCAGTCTGAGGTGAGAGTCAAATCTGAAGTAGTCTACAAAGTACAAATCCAAATCCGGAAGTCAAGTCTCGAGTCACTATGGTCCAAGGCCGAATCAGGTTTCTAGTCTCTGAGGTGGAAATCCTTGAGCTAGTAAGGTAAACGTCAGAACACAGTTTCAGGTCTCTGAGGTACGACTCCAAGCCTGGTCTGGAGTCTCTATGGTAAGAGTCTAAATTAGGTCTCGTGTCCCTGAGATAGGAACAAGGCTGATTCAAGTCTCGAGTCACTAAGGTCCAAGGCCGAATCAGGTTTCTAGTCTCTGAGGTGGAAATCCTTGAGCTAGTAGGATAAATATCTGAAAACAGTTTCAGGTCTCTGAGGTACAACTCCAATTGTTGGTCTCAACACCAAATTAGGTCTCGTGTCCCTGAGGTAGGTACAAGGCTGATTCAAGTCTCGAGTCTCTAAGGTTTAAGTCCTAAACCAGTCTTGAGTCTCTGAGATACAACTCTGAATCCAATCTCAAATTTTGGAGGTACAACTTCGAACCCAGGCTCAAGTCCCAGAGATACAAGCCTTTGTATAGTCTCAGGTCTGTAAAGTACAACCCCGAATCTAGTCTTGAGTCAAGTTGCCTTAACCAAAGGTTGTGCATGAAGGCCTGGACAGACTGAACTGCTACAGGCTACAGGACAGCAGTCGCTGTGTTTGTTTGCCAAAATATTCCTTTAATTCTGTTTGTCACCATTTAGTTAATTCTCTTTAAACAACGAAGCACACGCTGGCAGCCTGTCATGCATCCGTTCCCATGCTATAGCCCTTGCATAGTGAAGCAGCATTGGATAGCAGTAAAGCCAAGCCCTGAGGGCAGTTTATTGGAGTGAAGCGCCTCCACCAACTTTTCTTTAAATTTGATATTATCTCAGTGGGCATTACAAATGGTTGCCCTCAGGATGCCACAGTGTGGATGCTCGTAGTCCTAAAGTCATTTTCTGGAAAACACAGACGCATGATTGCAGTTTCATAGCGAGTAATTGGACTCTGTGGGACGTTAGCGTTCCACCGTGCTGAAAAAGCTTCAGTTCAGCCCAAAGAGTCCTGCAAGTCGGCCAGGCTGCATGGCCCACTATCTCAATTCGCTCTGCTATCGGTGAGCCATTGGAGATTTATTCTTTCATTTTTTTCACCCTGTCCAAGCCCTCCCTGTCCACAAAGACCCCAGAGATGTTCTATTTTTGTATCATCTCTTTCTCCAGGGTGGACGATCCATGCAGAATTCGCAAAAACACCCAAGTCTGAAGACTCTGCAGAAAGCCTGTCTGGAAAGTGCTCCTGTTTCACTCCTAGTGTGATCTTGCGTTCAGGTTGAAATGGACTCGCATTTATTCAAACTCAGGGTATTAATATATTAATATTAGAGTCATCTATCAAACAGTCTCCCCACCATCTCCACCTTCATCCACCCCTCCTCTCTCTTTTCATGCCAGCAGTGGCTTCTGCACAGTTCACTGCCCTTTCCCAAAATTGCTGGTCTTTGATACAGGCACTTCACTTCAGGAATGCTCCGACATACTGCCTGCATGATGGTCAGTACTTTTTTTTTTTTTTTTTTTTTCCCCTTTCTTTTTTCCCCCCTCACCTGCGACTCCTGTGAAGAATCGATTTCCACAGCCGTTGGAGGGCTTTGACTTCAGCATGGCAGACTTGTACTTACCGGCTCAATTGCAGCGGTGCCAAATGCCCCAAAGAGCGTTCTGTCTGAACCGTGGCGTCAGTGAGAGAAAGAGAGAGAGAGAGCAAGCGCAATCTCCGTTCTGGTCCCTGCCTACATACATACACCCAGCGCTTGTGAAGAAGACACACAGCCCTTGGCTTATACGGGTTCTTCAGGCCAAGCTCCACTCTCCTAGCTCTCTTTTCCTCCTTCTCTTTCTTCATTTGCCACTTACCCTCTCCAGTCGGGTGATTACATAAGCGCTGGAGCTTTCTCCTGGCTAGGGGAGGATAATTGAAAAGAGAGCAGGGATGAAAGACACTCGCTCCATTCAGGTTTCTCCTCTTGGTGTAATAGCACAGAGAGAGATACAGCGGGTGGGTAGGAGGAGGCTGAAGTAGGCCAGGCTGTAAAGCAGCATCGTAGAGGAGTTTGACATACAGCTTGTCTCGGAGGTATCGGATTGACGTCCTTCTCCTGTAATAAAGGCACCTAATGCCAGGTGCCACTGTGACAGCAGAGCTGCTGAAATAAGGTGCAATAAATTCTTCCCTAGTGCAAGAGGCAGCCCGGCCGAGCCCAGAGAAGGGAAGCTCTGTGGTGAGCAGTGTTATGACTTTTTGCAGCCAATAGAGAATGTATGTGTGCACGTAGTCTACACCAGTGTTTCTCAAGCCAGGCTTCAGGGAGCCCATGTGTTGGTTAATCAGTTGCCTGCTGTGCCTGCAGTGAGATTGGTTGAGCAAGAAGTGTTTGTTAATGGCACTGTGTCTTGTTATGACCCCCAAACGTGATATACCTTCCATGTGCTTGTTGCTGCTTGTTGTGGTCTTGTGTGTACGTGTGTGTGTGTGTTGCAGTATGTGGAAGTCAGTGATTGGCCACATGGGAGTGCTTCTGCTATAAAAGAAGATAGCAAGGTGGAATCTGAGGGCTTGTCCAGGATTATGACCTCTCTAGGGAAGCCCAACACAGAACGTGAGAGTGGATTCTTTTCCCAGGCCTGCAACCAAACCGAACACCTTGGAAGTAAATCAGCTCAAAGAGGGATAGGGGGTTTCTCAGCCCTGGCTGCTGGAATCATAATGCCGGACTGTGGGTGATCTGTTTCAGAACTGTTACACCTTTAACCTTTAACCTTTTAGCTGGAAAGCAGAAGGGAAACTAAGCTTGAGTGAAAAGTGCATGGTTGGTCTGGACAGGTGTAGTTCTGAATTGCATCAATGGGATTGCATTAATGGAATTGCATCAGTGCATCTCTCTGGTCATGCCTTGCCGTCCTCCTTTTAACCGAAACACCACCATCTGGCCAATAACAGACCTTCACATGCTGTACGAGAAGATGAAACCTGCAGCAGCAAGGAGCACGTATAAAGGGGATACTATGATATGGGTTGGTTGCAACACCAAAGTAGCACCTCCTCCAAAAGCCTTCGTTAAAGCATTTAGTAGCTAGTTGTAACAGAGTTTAACAATAGCCTGCCCCAACACACCCTGCTAAAGCAATGATGGCCCTATCCAGATTGCTTTTTCTTTTCTTTTCTGTCTTTTCTTTTAGCCATTTTGTGCCGTTTGTGATTTTTACACGTAGGAATTTGTATTCCGCATTTAACCCATCCGTGAAGTGAAACACCCACATACACACTAGTGAACACATACACTAGGAGGCAGTGAGCACACTTGCCCAGAGCTGTGGGTAACCCTATCCAAGGGGCCTGGGGAGCAGTTGGGGGTTAGGTGCCTTGCTCAAGGGCACCTCAGTTGTTACTGTCAGTTCAGGGAATCGAACCGGCTATCGTCCGGTCACAAGGCTAGTTCCCTAACCTCCAGCCCATGACTGCTCCCATCCCTTTTTTTTTTTTCTTTTTTTTTCTCAGCTAGAGTATGCCAGTCTTGGTGAAACTGAGCAACCCACAATATTTAACATTTACATTTAAGGCACTTAGCAGACGCTCTTATCCAGAGCGACTTACAACCGTGCTTAGTGTTCCACAAGGCTCTCTAAACTGGCCTGCAAGGCTTGACTGCTTGCCTCCAGACATTACCAGTACATATGCGTTTAACTCCCTTATGAAAACGGACTCTGAGTCAATGCTGTAAATGACAAAAGAGGCCCAGGGTCACCTGACCTTCAGTCTTATACTTCTCTAATAGGTCTAATACCTAAAGTGTTAAATTTTAGTTTGCCAACTTTAGAACGTGTTTGTGTCAGTGTTAGGAAGCAAGTGGCAGAAACTCTGTAAGATCCCTAATACCTGTAGAGGACCAGCACCTTCCGAGAGATTACAATTGACCCAAGCGTAAGCACGGCTTTGTTCCCTGTCTCTGTTTTCTGATAATAGTGAAACGGTGGTGAATAAGTGCGATAAGGCGCAGGCACATCTGCTCCGACTGTGTAACAAAAAACCTTCCTCGGAGCACAACACCATCCTTTTTCCTGACTTTTAAATGCCATGAAGTCTATTTGATTCGTTCTTTCCCCTCTTTTTGGTTCTTTCTTCTGTCTGTCTCGCAGTGTCTCTTCGCCAGAGCGCTGATACAGACTAATAGGATTGCGTGGCCGCTGACAGGAGGCTGAGCGGTGCTGTCTGAGCTATCAGCTGATGCCTATCTGGCTTTTCTCTGCATTGACTCGAGCAGGTTTTGTGTTGAATAGCAACAGTCAGCGTGTGCCAGGATTGTTTCTATGCCACGATCAGTAAACTCTGGCAGGGCAGATCTCAGAGTGTTGACAACGTGCCAGCCGAAGACCGAGCGCAGTGATTATTTATTCAGGACAAACTGGAGTTTGCGAGGTTAAGAGCGAGGGCCAAGTCAAACGGCAAGCCGCCTATTAATCGTCTTTGACCGGTAGTTAATGCATAATTGAAACTTCCGGCCTTCGCGAATGAAGCATACTCCTTTGCAGGACTGCCTGAGCTTGGCTGCTGCACAATAGCCCCGAACGCAGTGCCCTGCTGACACAGTGAACAAACAGCCAGAGCAACGAAAGGCTACCCAGGGGGGCAGGAGTGGAGTTCGTTGCTGCAGAAAGAGTCCAGGGCATTTATCCAGGCATTGTCCCTGGCTCTGGTGCTGCAGTGGCTGTATTAGCGACTCGGTCTGTGCTGTGTCCTGAGAGGTGTTATTTAATAGCCAATTAAAAGTGTTATTTACGTGTTGAACACATTGGTCAGACTTGATTTGGTGCCAGTTCCCTTCGGGTCAGCTTGTTATGGATACAAAACCAAAAATACACTGGTTATCAAAAAAGAATGCACCCAGACGGAATCAACTGATAGTAGGGTAGATAGCCGCACATGTAACATAAGCAAGGACGGGCCTTATCACTGTGCCTGACCGACCCAACAGCCACGATTGCGGACATTCAGTGAGCAGTGATGCCTCCGTGACTCATCTAGTGCCAGTACCATTGGCAGATGGCTGCACCATGCAGGACTACAGGCATGCAGACCATTAATAATAATAATAATAATAATAATAATAGGTTACACTTATATAGCGCCTTTCACAAACCCAAGGACGCTTTACAAAAATACACCAAAAAAAAAAAAAAATCATGAAGAATGAAAATGTTTAGAGAAAAGGTAAGTTTTTAAGTGAGCTTTGAAGATGGAAAGAGAGGGTGAAGTGCGTATAGATGAAGGTAGGGAGTTCCAGAGTGTGGGGGCAGCAACACTAAATGACCTGCCACCCATAGAGGAAAGCCTGAACCTAGGAACAGCTAAGAGACCAGAGTCTGAGGACCTTAGCTGACGTGATGGAACGTAAGGATGAGGGAGGGCTGACAGATAGGTGGGTGCTAGGCCGTGTAGGGCTAAGGGCTAAGATTAAGATGATGGCTGTCCTTAACACCACGCTAATGTCGTCTTAGACATAGAATGCTATCATGGAGTGACTCAGAATGGCAGCGGGGCATCCTCAGTGACGGGTCTCACCAACAAATTCATGTGTGGAGGCTCCGTGGCCAGTACCAAGATAAACGGTTGTCACGCATCACATGTTCAGAAGGCCTGGTGTCACTCCACCTCCACAAAACACCTGCAGGAACTGTGTGAGAATGTTTAAGATGCATGGGATGGGTTATCACAGGACACCATTAGGTACCTCAACAACTCCGTGGCAAGACTGTTTCCGGCCCAACAGCATACTGAGAGACACTGCTTCTGTATGTGTAGCTCAATAAATATTACCCATATTAGTCTATATGTATCATCATTTATTGCTTCTGGTAACCTTTATCTTCCTGCTGATAAGCATTGCAACCTGACACTTCTATCTGGGTGCATTGATTCGTTTGGTAATGAGTGTACAGCATTCAGAATCAAAATGGAGAGTAATGGCCAAGTAAGATATTAGTTGAAGGAAGGAATGAGCGTACAAGTCAACTAGAAAAGCCCTTTTCACCGGTATGGAATGGCTTCCATTGTGGTTGTCGCACGTAATTTGATCTGTTTGGTGCCGTTCCCACAACTATTCTTTGGTTCCCAGCTGGAACCAAAGAATAGTAGGTTCTTCAGCATAACCTATGAAGACATCCATGAGTGTGTTAGTGGTAGAGGAAGAGTGGTCTGCTGAATCACTTTCTTATCTTGTCTTATTCTTGTCTTCTTATCATCGTTGCTTGATTTTTGTATACAAGCAAACATCTGGAATAACAGCCTAAATGCTCGCCCTTAATCTATACACTCCGCCATCTTGTTTGTACTGTTCATAACCGTTGTGCAGCATCCTTTGTTGATGCTGATGACATATCCACATTGTGAACCACAGTGCCTATGGGATGCTGGACAACCAGGTTTTGCCCTTTTCTCATCGTCTCATAGAGGAACATAACATTCCTAACCTGGTATTCCAAGATGGCTGTTCTCGAGTTTGCAGGGCTGTAAATGTGACTAATTGGGATGATGGGCATTCAGGAGCATCCACGCATCTGGACAGACCTGTACAATCTCCAGATTTGAATCCTCTTAAAAAGTCTGTATACACACCTGGAACAACGAGTAAAACGGCAGGCAGGGCATCCACCAAATCTGGACCAACCGACCGATTCTTTAAAGAGTGGCTGAACATTGATGTGGCCTACACCCAGAAACTTGTCCAGTCCAGGCCAAGTCCAGTCACAGCTGTTATTTAGGCTTGGTGATGGAGGTATTACGCGCTACTAGGTATGTTACACAGGTGACTCGTTTTTGGTTGGGAGAGCTTCTAATATAGTCCAAGCCCTGATGATTTATAGTGGTATACTGCTGTGTGAACATATATGAGTATAATTCTGTGCTCTCTGTCCCGCAAGCCCATGCCTCAGAACCTGCTGCGTCTTGGCTTTCAGATACTCTCCGAAACAACACGAGGCTGACAGAGTGTTCGGCTGTCTCTGCACTTAGCAAGTGCAAACACTTTAACAAGTACAGCGGCAGAGAGATATCCCAAGCCAAAAACAACCATCCTGCTCTGAGCACGGAGAAGAACAGTTGTGTTAAGTGGGAAATGTTAGCCTGCCTGTCAGGGAGTGCCAGAGAACTGAGAGGAGCTTTGTAAATGTGAACAGTGTGCAGTTTTCCTGCCTGGATTGTGATAAGGAAGCGCATGCTCCTGTGGGTCTCCTCTGGAGGTTTGAGGAGACGAGCTGTTGACTGGGGGTGCCACTGCCACATTGGCACCAGCTAAAATACTAATAGTATAAGAAGCTGCCTAATAGATCACATCACTGTTTACAGCTTCTGTTGCACATAGAGATATGTTCTTGGTCACTGCCAGTCATGGGCCAAGTACACAAAGCATTACACTTACTGAGTTACTGTACACCAACACGCTACTTACAGCACACTAACACATTACACTTACTGAGTTACTGTACAGCATCACACTACTTACTGCACACTAACACATTACACTTACTGAGTTACTGTACAGCATCACACTACTTACTGCACACTAACACATTACACTTACTGAGTTACTGTACACCAACACGCTACTTACAGCACACTAACACATTACACTTACTGAGTTACTGTACACCAACACACTACTTACAGTACACTAACGCATCACACTTACTGAGTTACTGTACACCAACACACTACTTACAGTACACTAACGCATCACACTTACTGAGTTACTGTACACCAACACACTACTTACAGTACACTAACGCATTACACTTACTGAGTTACAGTACACCGACACACTACTTACAGTACACTAACGCATCACACTTACTGAGTTACTGTACACCAACACACTACTTACAGTACACTAACGCATTACACTTACTGAGTTACTGTACACCAACACGCTACTTACAGCACACTAACACATCACACTTACTGAGTTACTGTACACCAACACGCTACTTACAGCACACTAACACATCACACTTACTGAGTTACTGCACACCAACACACTACTTACAGTACACTAACGTATTACAGTTACTGAGCTACTGTACACCAACACACTACTTACAGTACACTAACACATTACACTTACTGAGCTACTGTACACCAACACACTACTTACAGTACACTAACACATCACACTTACTGAGTTACTGTACACCAACACACTGCTTACAGTACACTAACACATCACACTTACTGAGTTACTGTACACCAACACACTACTTACAGTACACTAACACATCACACTTACTGAGCTACTGTACACCAACACACTACTTACAGTACACTAACACATTACACTTACTGAGTTACTGTACACCAACACACTACTTACAGTACACTAACACATCACACTTACTGAGTTACTGTACACCAACACACTACTTACAGTACACTAACACATCACACTTACTGAGTTACTGTACACCAACACACTACTTACAATACACTAACACATTACACTTACTGAGTTACTGTACACCAACACGCTACTTACAGTACACTAACACATCACACTTACTGAGTTACTGTACACCAACACACTACTTACAGCACACTAACACATCACACTTACCGAGTTACTGTACACCAACACACTACTTACAATACACTAACACATTACACTTACTGAGTTACTGTACACCACTAGTCACTGCCACGTCACAAGTGACTTAATACAAAGTTTATGGTCTGTAGTTTTAGAATTATGAGGCCTCTGATGTTTTCTTTGCTCCTAGACTTGTCAGGTGTGATGTATTTCTGGAGCTGTGTGTGCTGAAGTTCATATTCCTGGAGTAATGGAAGTGCATTAGGCCGAACTCCAGCCTAAACCTTCATTACAGTTCTTCAGTATAAAAACTCAGCAGCTTCAGAGTCTGGAAGCAAGGCCCTGCAATGAACCCAGGCCCTTCCAGTCACAGGCACTCAGTGGGAGAAGATGGTATTAAAAATGTGGAGGGAAAGAACAGAAGTTTTCTTTTAATAATTCAATAGGGACGTTTACTATAGAGAGCAAAACAGAGAGTTCATAACCACCGTACACGGTATTTATTATATACCCTTCGGGAAGGAATTTGATAGCCTAAGACATAACAAACATGAGATTCCTGGTTTAACAAGCTCCCTGCTGTGTTCTGACCACCTCCAAAGTCCAGCCAAACACCAGACTGTCTGGAAGGAAGCCTGCATTGGGGAACCCTTTGTTATTACCCCAATGTTTAGTTTAAACTAATGAGATCCTTGCTGCCTCTACTTAGGCAAATACTTATCATGTAATTTTATGGCTGGTTCCAGTTCCAATTTCTTTGACCCAGTTTTATTTTTTGGCCAGTTTTTATTATCCACATTTGTTTCTTTTTGACAGTAAGAGGCAACGAATGCAATAACATGCTGTTCACATGTAGCTGAAACGTGCTGTCCAAAGAAAAACGTGGCTCTCCATGTCTGTTGATTTTTACTTTTAAGCCTCATTTGATCACATGAGCTGCTTTTTACACTGTGTGTGAATTTCGTGAAGAATGGACCACCAGAAACGGCCCAGAACTTTGAGGAAAGACGTCTGGTTCCATTGACTTCCATTCAATTTAAATGAGGTTTTTGGCCTCCCCTGTAAAGTTGCCATTTTGGAGATACCTGTTTTTCATTGGACAGCGACGATATACTGATATACACGGATCACCAAATAAATAGTTGGACCGAGAAGGAAGTTTTGGGTAGCAGTGCTATTGGAAAAAAAGTTAAAGGTTCCCAGGGACAATAAATGATGATGAATTTTGACTGATATGGGGAATATAACACGCATATGTTTTTGCATGGAGTTGTAGAGGTTCCTAATAGTGCCCTGTGATGATCCATCCCGTGCAGCTTAAATTCTCCTACCGGTGTTGTTGTAGGGGTGAAGGTGGAGTGACACCAGATCATGGACATGTGACAACGTCCACACGAAATCATTGGTCGTCTCCACCAAGAGACAAGGTCACCGAAGATGACCCGCTGCCATTCTGAGTCACTCCTTGACAGTCTGGCACAACACCATTGCAGTCTTTGGTGACGTTGACATGGTGTTGAGGACAGTCGGCGTAATGGTCTGCGTACACGTAGTCCTGTGTCGTGCAGTCGCCTGCCAACAGTGCTGGCACTGCTGGCACAACTAATGAGGGGATTACCACTCGCTGAATGTCTACAGTTGTGGCTGTTGGGTCAGTCAGGTTCAGCGAAAAGGCCTGTCCTTGCTTGGGTCACATGCACGGCCTAGCATGAAATTTGACACACTCGCAATGGGTTCAACTATTAGCGCAACTGCTTTTGTGATGATGAGTGTACATCGAAACACTGGACAGGCGTTCAGATTTGTTCTATTAGATCCTATTAGAGATCGTACCTGGCACGTTCAGTGAATTAGGAGGTCAACGTGGGTCATGTGCACACACCTAATGAAGCTCCACTGAGTTGGCACAGTGAGCTGTAGCCTGTTTGATATGCAGGCATATCCTTTTTTCAAGCACCATGTCTTTCCTAGGACAAAACCTGTGGTCAGCACTGAATGGTTGCCTGTAGTGTAGTATCTTCTGCAGGGCAATTAGAGGAAGGGTGTAGATGTGTGTAAATGAGCGCACCCTGGGACTTGTCTCTGGGATGATTGGAGTGGAATATGAAATTAAGTGTTGGGTTGGTAGGTCAGCATCACCTTTCCTATCTACGGGGTCAATTAAAACAGCAGGTGTGGTGTGTGAATAGGAAGGTGGGAAGCGTTTAATGAGAGAATACACTTCATTTAAACCGCACACCGCGGGGAGAACCACTGCTCCAGGCTGCTGACACGGCCGGGAAGCAGGCAAAGTCACTTTCTAGACTCTTATCTGATGGTAGGAGCTAGCACTGACGGAGCAACACAGGCAAGCCTCCAACACATCTTTTACCATAACATGAGCAACAGAGAACACCAATGTCTTTCCACATGGGGCAGGTGTAGTGCTCCCACTGCAGCACGGGACAGTCCCGGGATGCTATCATGGCCCCCCATGAAAGGTCACCCATCTTGGGCTGTTTCCTCTTCCTCTGAGCCCCTGTGACGGCAGAGCTCCTCGTGAGCTCTTGCGTGCTACAGAACTGAAGGCCGCACACTCAGCAGCGTGCCCGGGGGCACACCACCAGTATCTCCTCCCTTGCCACATTCACGAATGCTCTGTCTCCAGCTCATCACCGCCTGACCAGCCAGGTCGCTGTTACAAAGCATCACTGAGGTGCCTTGGTCAGCAGCGCCATGCTAGTCGCTCTCCAGGCATCCTTGCTACCACCTCTTTTGTTATCCTCCAGCCAGGCTATGCTGTTGGGCCTTACCGTGATGCCTCTTCCTCTGTCTGTGCTGCCTGTATATCGCTATATCAGCACCCAACAGACGTCTGTGATTGGTCTGCATCAGTGATTGCTTAGTAGCATATTTGCGTGGCGCGTAGCCCTTGCAGTATCCGTGTCGTGTAGGCTGATATTGTTAATAAACAATATGTTGTGTGGGCGCACACACACACACACACACACACACACACACACTACAGTCCTGTAAACTGGCGTCTAATTAAACTGCAAGGACTTACATTACTGTGACCAATCATCTCAGCTCCACATGTACCAATCAGCAAGATGCAGTTAACAGCCAGCTCAGCCTGATAAACTGTAATTAGAGCGAGTCCGTCTGCCGCTGCGGCCCGTGTACATGTGTGTTTGCGTTTACGTCTTTGAGGCGCCTTCTTTCTTGTTGACAAAGCTGAATTAGCATTTCGGCACTGTCGGGCAGGAACAGGGGTCTAATTGAAGAGTGTGGAGGAGCGTTGGGACGCAGTGCGGAGCCGAGCAGCGTGCAGGGCTGAGAGATAAGGGAGAGCAATAGGCTGAGAAGGAGGGCTCATTTGAAAGATAATGGACAGTACTGCAGCCAGTCATGCGCACTGATAGCGCTCATCCCTCCGGTCCACGGCGTGCTGGAGCTGAGTGGCGTAGAACCGCTTCACACAGAGCTGTCTGAGGGTTTACAGAGGAGTTTAAAAAATCTTTCTTTCTTTCTCTCTCTCTTTCTCTCTCTCTTTCTTTCTCTCTTTCTCTATTTCTTTCTCTCTTTCTCTATTTCTTTCTCTCTTTCTTTCTCTCTTTCTTTCTTTCTTTCCTTTTTTCTTTCTTTCTTTCTTTCCGTTTTTCTTTCTTTTTTTTTCTTTCTTTCTTTCTTTCTTTCTTTCTTTCTTTTTCTTTCTTTCTTTACTGCTTTCTTTACTTCTTTCTTTCTTTCTTTACTTCTTTTTCTTTCTTTCTTTCTTTACTTCTTTTTCTTTCTTTCTTTACTTCTTTTTCTTTCTTTCTTTCTTTCTTTCGTTCTTTCGTTCTTTCGTTCTTTTCTTCATCCTTGCTTGCTTTCTTGCTTTCTTTCCTTTATTCTTTCTTTCTGCCCACCTTTCTTTCATCCCACCATTCTTTCCACATTTCTGTCCACCTTTCAGTCGTTCACCTCCTTTCACCCACCTTTCCGTCCACCTTTCTTTCTGTTCCCTAAACCCTCTTCTCTAATCCTGTTAGTGCTTCGTACGCAGAGCTGTCGGAGGGTCCAGTGTTTATAGGTGGGTTTAAGATTCAGGAGCATCCTGGACGGCCTTGGAATGATATGGGTCTGTTCACGGTTCTGGTGGTTCTGAAGTGATGAGCAAACCAACCAACTAGAAACCACGCGTGGACCCTTTCCTGACTCTTACTGTTACTGAGGCCTCAGGTGTGTTTGTTTCATTGGTATGTGACTTCACTGCCTTCAAAGCTTCGAGGGCGTCTGATTCGAGAGCTGGCTTTTCAGGGCGTAACAGTCAACCCATCACATCACCTGTTTAGTGTTTAAGGAGGACAGCTTGGTGTCCCCAGACATGTGACGCCGTGTGTACTTTACTGTGTTGAGTTTGCACTACAGATCAGGGGGAAGGTACGCGGTCTTTGAGAGTCATGCACGTTTTTGGCCCGGCTCCCCGTCCTGCAGCCTGCCTGCGCTGAGCTCGTGCCGGGACAGCCTGGAGAGTTCACACACGGCTCCTCGGCCTTCAGTCACAGCGTGGAATGAGGAGCACGGCCAAACAGACGGCCATTTAACCTTCCAGAAAGGCTCCTGGGTCGGGCACTTCGCCTGGAGAGAGAGTGAGAGTGAGGAATTCTGGGAGACGGGAGAGGAAAGGAAAGTGATCCCAACACTTCCACTAATCAGGAGCTGCGAGCGCTGATCCGGCTTTATGGCGTGGCTGCACATCTGGGTGTGTGGAGGTTATTACGGGCTGCCGGTTGGTTTATGGATTCGGTCCGTTTATTTTACGGGATGTTTAAATGATCCACTGCGTAAACAGGGCCGGAGAACAGCAGCGGAACTCAGTGGCTCAAACCGTCATTATGCAGATCAGACAGCTGCTGCGGTGAGAGGAGCGCTGACCAACCAGCGTTCATCACACGCTCCTCATAAAACCAGTCTGCTTACTTCTCATCCTTCTGTCATCCGTCCTGCTTTCACTCTTTCATTTATTCTCGTTTCTTCTACTTTTGTCCTTTTTCTTCACTTTTCACAACCCATCTGTCCATCTTTCTTTTTCATTTTTTCAGTCCACACATTTCTTTTTATTTATTCTGTCATTTACTTTCTTTCTTTCTTTCTTTCTTTATTTTATCTTTCTTTCTTTCTTTCTTTCCTTTTTTTCTTTCTTTCATTTTTCTTTGTTTCTTTGTTTCTTTCTTTTTCTTTCTTTCCTTTCTTTCTTTCTTTCTTTCTTTCATTTTTCTTTGTTTCTTTCTTTCTTTGTCTCTTTCTTCCATGTTTGTTTGTTTGTTTCTTTCTTTCTTTCTTTCTTTTTCTTTCTTTCCTTTCTTTTTTGTCTTTCTTTTTTTGTCTTTTTTTGTCTGTCTTTCTTTCTTTCTTTCTTTCTTTCCTTTTTCTTTCCTTTTTCTTTAAATCCATCTTTCTATCCACCTTTTTCTTTTTCCTTACACATTTCTCTTTTTCTACTGTTTTTTCTTTTTTTTATTCTTTCCCCATTTTTTCCTCTTGCCACATTTCTTTCTTTCCTTCCATCTTTCTTTCCAGGGCCATTTTTCCCTTTATACCTTTCTTTTTCATTTTTCCTCTCTGTCTTTCTTTCCTTCACACCTTCCCTTCTCTTTTTTCTCCTCATCCTTCTTTCTTTCCTTTCCCCTATCTTTTTCATTCAGTCCCTTTTTTATCTTTCTACCATCCTCTTCTCTTTTTCCTTCCACCTTTCTTTCCCATATTTTTTTGTTTTTACCTTTCTATTATTCTCTCACCCCTTTTTTCCTCTTGCCACTTTTTTTCTTTCCATCCACCTTTTTTCCCAAGGTTATTGTCCCTTTATACCTTTCTTTCTTTCTTTTTCCTCCCATCTTTCATTCATTCATTCATTTCCTCTATCGCCGTATCCACATGGTGGTTTGGCCTGCTATCAGAAATCTATAGTTTGGATTGGAGGGCCACAGACATTTGTAGCCTCTGTTCTAGTTCAGCACAGCTCTGATGGGCTTTACTCTCCCGCTCTCCTCTGATTCTTTCCCTCCTCATGATTAGCCATATGCTGCGTGCTAACAGGAGGACCGGGCTGCTGTTAAAGGCCTCTAATTAAACACAAAGACAGGAAGGAAATGGGAGCGTTCGTTAATGAAGACGGGGAGGCGAGTGATTGTCACGTCTGGAAAAGCTGATCACTCTGGATGTGTCAGAGGACACGAGTGAGTGAAGTGACTCTCCAAACATCGATCATTCCTGGGTCAGCGCAAACAGAGTCCTGGAAACCTGCGTTCCGAACAGTCATGTGCACAAAATATGAAGATATCAATCAGCCCATTGATCTGCATGTCCTTAAAATGTCAGAGTATGATCTGCATCGATTCTCTGGGTGTTGTGACTCTATTTGCTTCATTGCACTGACTTTCTGCTTTTACATCTTAATCAGACTCACAGATCACAGGTTCTGCTGACAGGTCCCACTCAGAGGTGGGTGTAGTTAATTGAATACCAGGACGCTCATTCTTGGTCTTGTTTGCTTAATCAGGTGTTCAAATAAGGACTGTATAGCTAGGAATAAAAAAGGGTAATAAAATATTCATTGTCTCTTTCATTTTTCAATCCACTTATCCTTGTGGATTGCAGGGGGTGCTGGAGCCTCTCCCTCCCCTCATTAAACGCTGGACGAGAGGAAATACCATGAATAGACCACCAGTCCATCACAGACACACATACACTCTCCAGTTCACCTGACTGCATGCGTTTGGACGGTGGGTGGAAACCAGAGCACCCAGAGGAAACCCACACAGACACAGGGAGAACATACAAACTCCATAATTGGAAGGGGCCCCGGACGCTCCTGCTGGGAACCAACCCAGACGCTTCTTGCTGTCTGGCCACAGTGCTAGCCACTGCTTCACCAACGAACTCATTCAGATACTCTGTTCTAGGGAAACCAGGGTGTCAGGATTGTTTACAGAGGTGGTGTCTCAGATGCTGCTGTGGCAGTATTACATGTCTTGTTGGTATAGTTTACACATCTGGCTATCCAGGTGTTACAGATGGTGCTCGGGATCTCATCCCGTACAGCTGCGAAGTCGGCAGGTTGTTCTCTTCGGCTGATGGATGCCTGACTGGATCTCTGCTGAATACTGGCTGCCTTCACTTGAAAACTTTCTGACCTAAAAATAAAAGCTGTGTCTGACAGGTTTCCCTGAAGAAGAATCCTCTGCCTCAGAAAGCAAGCGTCTGCTTGCGGAGGAAAACAAAACAGAACGAAGGCTGGTGAATTGAGATGTCACTTCTTCTACTTGCTCCGCTCTCCTCTGCATTTTTCTTCTTTGTCTCCCTCTCTCACTCTGCCTCGCTCTGTCTGTCTGTTTGTCGGTGCGTCTCTCCCTTCTCTTTGATTCTATAAGTGGGCCAGTGATGCCTACTGTGTCTAATGTCTTTCAGTTTTTCATGTTTTCGGCAGAACCGCTGCGTACACACTCACACAGAGCTCTTTTTGAGGCGGTGTCCTGTAGACCCATGCATTGTACTCGCACAGTGTCCAACTCAAGTCCAACAGAGTCTCTGAATTTCTTTAAAAAAGGAGTGACCAGCTCAGTCCATTAGTATGTGGTCAGACAGCTCAAACATGTCGTCACCGTCGTCGCCATCATCATCATCATAATGGCATTCAGGGTTTATAGGTTGATGGAATGGGCCTCCTCACAGAAATCAGATAAGCTGTTGTCCACAAAAGACGATGAGGAAGACTGACCTCCATGACAGGAGTCCAGCACTCCTGAAGTTCAGAATCGCTGTTTCCCATATTTGCCCCAGATTATTTGGATTTGGACAGTCTACAGAGCAGTGGGGTCTGTTAGGGGTCTGGGGTTAGTTCCTAAATGCAATTACTGGGGTTGAGCTGGAGCAGAATCGTTTTGGTCTACACTGACTTCTACTCCATGCAGAATTTTGCTGTCCCGCATTTGAACTGGACCACAATTGTGTCCGTCTTCCGTTGGCTAATGCCAAATTCTGCCAGGCTGAGGACAGACTTGGCTTCTAACCTTAAGGGTACGGGTCAGTCTCGGGCAGAGTGTTCCCAGGCTGGATTCGGGTTTGGTAAGTGTGTGTCCTTTCTGTTCTGCAGCATTAGCTCGGTGCGTCCCTTGACATCAGTGTTGTAAACATTATGTCAGGTTTCCCTACAGCACTGCACAGATGGCTGATAAAGTCCCGCTCTGCTGCTTTCTCTCCTGCTCGTTCAGCAGAGCTCATCTCTGTTAGTGAGACGCCTTCATTAAGCTTCCTCAGTCTGCACTCAGCGTGATCGGGCAGGGTCAGAGTTCTGGTCTGCTTGGCGAGATGGTTATGCAATAGCTTTACACTCATCGTCTAAAGAATAGCTGCACCCAGAAGGAAGTGTCGGATAGCAGTATTCATTGAGCTACACACACAGAAGTAGCGTCTCAGTATGGTGTTGGGCTGCCATGTTTGCTAACACAACATGCCAATCATCTCGGCATGGAGTTGCAGAGCTTCCTAATGGTGTCTCATGAAGTTCCTGAAGTTTGTGCGGTAGTGGTGGCGGTGGAGTGACACCAGGCCTTCAGACATGTGACGCATGACCACAAACCGTTCATCTTGATGCTGACCATGGTGCCTCCATACACAGGCAGTCGTTGGTCATCACCCTCAAGACATAACCGGGACTCGTCACTGAAGATGACCCGATGCCATTCTGAGTCTCTCTATGACAGTCTGGCATGACACCATTGCAGTCTTGGGAAATGTTGATGGGGTCTTAAGGGCAGTCGTCGTAACGGTCATGCACTAGCAGGGTGACTCATGGAGGGTATCACTGCTCACTGAATGGCTGCTGGGTCAGTACTGAGGTACAGTCACATGCACAGCCATGTCTCACAATATTGCCCACCAAGTTTAATTCCAACCCACCAAGTTTAATTCCTGTTGGCTAATTCCTTCTGGGTTTATCGGATTCTGGCCATGGTCCAACAGTGGTCACTCTCTTTCTAAGTGTAATAGCATCACTGTGAACAGTTCTCACAAGGCAAGGTTCTCCGGAGGGATGCATTTCACATCAGCCCACTCTGAATTACTGTGTGCAGATCTTAATGGTTTACTGATCCATTTTGATGTTGGAAAAATGGAATTCTCTTGTAAAGGCACTTGGATGTCCTTGTGCACTTAAACTGTATTCAGAGTTGGATTTCCGGTCACAGATTAAGCCTAGGCTTCTGGTAAATTATGCCATTTGTGAGAATGCACCACTGAACAGTTGTTATAGTCTGGAGATAGGCCTCTTAAGTGACTGGAAACTTCCTCCTGTGTATCAATGTCTATATCAGTGCCATGGTTTCAGTGGCTCAAGTCCATTATATCCGCAATTGCTGGTCTGCTATTGGATTTTTCACCTATAATTCCAGATGAGAGATTGAATCAGTCCTGATTAGTCAAGCGGTCAGTATTGGTTTTTGCGCCTGTGTGTGCGGGCGCCTGTTTGAGAGAGAGCTCTCTGCTGACCGCTACCATCCAATTATTTCTCATTATAAGTCCAGCTACTCAGCAGACCTGTATCCCTTATAGGCGTGTCTTATTCATGAATTGAAATCTTTATACTTCATCTATCTGTATTAAATGTATCTGTATGGGTTTATTTTTGCATGGACAACATTCAGGATGACTGCTACTGGTCTTTTTGTCCACTTGCCTTTTTTTGGTTACTGTAAATCCAGAGCACCTCAAGCATGTCTGAAATATTTGAGTGACCATTAAGACTTTTAATGCACTTTGCTCAAAGCTAATTGGTCAAGTATAGGTTCCTATTATGGATTAGCTACATTGGGCTCATAGCTCCAGACAGGGCAAAACTGAAGACGCAAACTTGATGCGTTGGATAATCAGTATTGTAGAAGTTTGGACTGTGGGACTGTTATGTGTCACGGTATACACAGTATAGCAGTCTATACGGCAGTGTGTAAGATGCAGTGGTGGAATGTGAGGCTGAGTGAGTGAGTTATGGCCTGAAATCCTCTCTGTCGTTTCTTATCTTTGTTTACATTGGCCCCATTATTGCACTGTATCACTTTATCCGATAGATTCTGAGCTGACAGCGGAGATAGCGGGATGGGAAGCCTGGGCTAATGAGTTTTTTCCTGTCAAACAGTGCAAACAAAGTGATGATGTGCTACCAAATCCTCTGCCTAATTGGGAGAAGGTATTGCAGGAGCCAGAGAGTTTTTTTTTTTCCCCTCCACCCCCTCTCTCTCTATTGTATAACTCCATGCCCTGCTACGTGATTAATGATATGACCTCTGTGTATAAAAGGACATGCACGCACGTATACGCACATGCGCCAAAATGGTGGTACAGTTTGTGAGTGCTTGCGTTTACTGATGTAGTGCTGTAGTCAAGTAATGTTAGGCCAAACTCGACATTAACCTTAGCAATAAAAAAAAAAAAATCATCCACAAATGCAACAGTAGAAGTGGCCCTACTACAGCAAAATTGTCATATTGCTTAAATATTTTCAGCTTAGTTTTTACTTTTCATTTTTTAATGGCTCGTGTCTACAGCTTTCCAGAGGTCTAATTATATGTGACAGTGCTTTGACATAAATAATTTTTTTTTTTTTTTTTTTTTTTTAAACAGCTTGCACACCCTTTAATAAAATAAACCCCACAAAAAATCAGAGTCCCTAAAATTTTTATCTGTGGACGGTGCTCCAGTATAGAATAAGATTTGTTTTGTTTATTGATCTTTTGTTTCCACAAAACATGCTACATGAGTGACATTTGGATGGGGGGGTGGGGATTATATCATGTGGATTGTGTAGTTTCAGTAGCTGAGGGGCGTCTGCTCCCAACAGAGAATTCTGAGGGGATGCCAGTCTCCCCCACTCACCCCCCCCAAACACAGCATAGCAACACCTCAGAGAAGGCTAACTTGTACAGGGTCATCAATTGTCCTTTAGTTTAAGTTTCAGTCAGTTCGCGTCTGAACACTGTTGTCTGTGAACTGTTGTAGCTTTGAGAGCTAACCGGACACCACATAATTACACTGTAGCCTATGTGGCAACCACCGGGGTCCTAGCACTGTGTGCCTGTGGGTCACCCACTAGGTGTATGGTGCGTGTATATTTAATAAGCAGACTTGAGTCTATAATGGGCTGCTGTCTTCTTCTGTCTTCTGTCTTTTATTTGCAGTAGTACATTTACATTTGAGGCATTTAGCAGACGCTCTTATCCAGAGTGACTTACAACCGTGCTTAGTGTTGTGTGTACAGGTACAGTGCTGGTACCTAGAGATTAATACACAGACAGAGAACAAGTAAAGCATTACCTGGCAACCCCAGCCCAGCGCTCATTCCTATAGAGGAGAAAAGGTCATTATTAGTGCAACACTAGTACCGCAAACTGTACATAGTAGCCTCGGTGCAGTAGGGTCATCTGTGATGTCATCCTGACTACTGCTTGCTTGCTTTCTAGTACCTGCAAACAGCATCCAACCCAAGCCCCCCAAAAAAGTCAAATTCAGGCGAGCCTTTGGACTACACTGCTTTATTGGACTGTGCAGCTACAGCTTTACTTTACTAAAATCTTTACACCTGATTTCACTATAAGGAGGATGTGTGGTTCTACAACCCAGGCTCAGAGGTTTGCCCTGCTCAGGCACTGGCTCTCTAATATACATTATAAACTCGTTTAATACGGAGAACATTAGCAGTGAACGATCTATCACGGTCATGTAGTCCTATATCCAATATTCCCTCAGCATTCCTACCCCTCACCTGTGGACCCGGAGGCTTTACATTTTCCCCAGCAGAGCGACGCCGCAGTTCTAAATACACAGTCTCACACTCTCTCAGAATCCGGGCCCTGTCTGCAGGAGTGATTTGGGATTTGGTGGTCCGCTGATGGTGCGGGAGGGTGAAACTCATTACTCCTCCACTCCGTTTTCTCCTGTTTTCTCCTGCTCTCTGTTCTCTGTCTGAGCGATTCAGACAGTGAGTGTTATGACCTTCCACAATAGAACTGTGATTGAGAGATTTCCTCGGCAATGCCACAGCCACAGATAGCGGCAGTGATTCTCTTTAGTCTTTCCTCTCTCTCTCTCTCTCTCTCTCTCTCTGTCTCTCTCTCTCTCTGTCTCTCTCTCTCTCTCTCTCTCTCTCTCTCTCTCTCTCTCTCTCTCTCTCTCTCTCTCTCTCTCTCTCTCTCTCTCTCTCTCTCTCTCTCTCTCTCTCTGTCTCTGTCTCTCTTTCTCTCTTTCTCTTTCTCTCTTTCTCTTTCTCTTTCTCTTTCTCTCTTTCTCTTTCTCTCTTTCTCTTTCTCTTTCTCTCTCTCTCTTTCTCTCTCTCTCTCTCTCTCTCTCTCTCTCTCTCTCTCTCTCTCTCTCTCTCTCTCTCTCTTTCTCTATCGCTCTCTCTCGCGCTCTCTTGCGCTCTCTCTCTCTCTTTCTCTCGCTCACTCGCTGGCTCTATATCTCAATCTCTCATTTTTTTCTCTTTCACTTGTGCTCTCTCTCTCTTACTCACTCTCTCTGATGAGGTGGGATGAATAAAGGGAGGTAACGATATGGCTGTATTCCTCTCTCTCCCTGGCAGACAGCCATGTTTTCCTGTCAGAGGAAGCGCTGGTGTAATTGTCATTTTTATCATACGGCCGGCCGGCTCGACATCAGCCTTCTAAATTTAGAAGCTGACCTTAACCCCTGAAACCTCAGCCGAGAGGGAGAGCAGCCATCACAGACTGACAGACTTTTACTTTTATATCAGCCGAAGGTTTTTTCAACACACGATCAGAAGGAAAGTTCAACGATATAAATCTTTTTCAGGGGTCGTGATGTCTGTTTTGCAAGTATAGACGAATTACTGGTGATAATGGTAAAACACCCTTCTGACGGAAATGGACAATAGGCTTTTCCGGATTCTGTGAACAGTCTGCAAAGTTGTAGAGCTCTCTCCCACAGAAACTACCGCAGCACATGCCTCAGTGGAATTCCTGGCCTTTTTTTTTTTTAAAGTGATGTCATCTCGTAACACAGGCTTAGCTGCCCACCTACCATCAAGCTTGGCCCACTGTCACACACCTCACAGAAAGCTAAAACCATATAAACATATCACTCCTTCTATAGTCTCACTCAAGTGGATCAGCTCCAACAGCTTATTCTATCTGACATGGAGGATCAGACTTCTGATTGGGTGACGCTTTCAAGCCTGGTGTACCAAATCAGTAATTCAGTCCAGCGTGCAGACTGTGTAAAAGTGCTTGAGCGTAGATGAGAACTGAAATGATAATAAAGCTCAACAGAGTGGGCAAGCTGACCAATTGGAGCACACTGTGCTTATTTGGAGGTAGAGCTTAAAGACACAGGAACTCTAACAATGCATCTTAAACAGAGGGTGAGTACAGATGTATGACGTATCCATATTTTTTTTCCATATTTGGAAAATGTAAATCCAACTGAAGCATGTAAATCTGTTCTAGTAAAACCCACAAAAATAAAAATCTGAACAATAGAAATTATAAAAAGCATAATAGATCATGTGGTAATGACCATTTTACATAATAACTTCAGGTGCTGTCTGGTTCCAGTCACTGCTGTGGTGAACGCTTCTGGTAATGGGCTCACTCCACTCACACCTGCCTGAATGTGCATCATGAGAGCAGTATTGAGTGCTAACTGTTATTATAGTTATTAACACATCAATTAAAATAACGCATATCAGTATCAACCAATGATCAGGAGTAATGTGGCTCCTCGTTTCATTTCTAGTTCATTTCTCATGTTGTGTTTCTCTGCCCTGCGAGGCCTGTGGTTAGCATGGATGGTGAGGAGTAGAGAAACTGGAAGAGGGCAATCTAGATGACCTATTAGCTTTTGAGTATTCATGTTTCTTCATATTGCTTCAGCTGCCTCCCATGCCTCTGGTACGACCATGCGGTGCGTCCCGTTAAGGCCCAGTTTCATTGTCCTTTAATTTGTGCCGGCCGAGCTCTGAGCTGTGACCACAGCAGATGGTGGATTACCAAACAAGTGAACAAATTACCCACACTACCCTGCGTGGCAGGCCATTGTGAGGGTGGCGAAGGGCCCAGGCAGCAGGATGCAAGCCTGTGGGGTCACTGGCAGGAGCATCACTCAGCACTTGCTGTTTCTTTTTTTTCTCTACATTGACGATGTAAGATATTTCATCTCCTTTGACATAAGATGAGCTTTTATTATCCCACCTGGGGAAATGTGCATTGTTACAGCAGAGGAATAGCAGCAGAACAGACGCAGAACAAGAGGCAGACTAAAGTGAAGGTTTACAGAAATTGAATTACTGGATATATAGATAGATATGGGTCCATATAGTGTGTGGGAGTAGTGAGTGGCTGATGCTCCGTTTGAGGAGGTGCCGGATGAAGAGCCTAACAGCAGAAGGGAGAAAAGAGCTGCGGTATCTCTCCTTACCACAACACAGGTGGAGGAGCCTGTCACTGAAGGTGCTAGCCAGAGCTGTGACTGTCTCTTGTAGTGGGTGAGAGGTGTCCTCCATGATGGATGCCAGCTTAGCCAACATCCTCCTCTCCCCAACTGCCTCCACTGGGTCCAGTGCACAGCCCAGAACAGAACCCGCCTTTCTTATCTTTGACTTTCAGGATTTTATGGTGGTGGTGTCGTCATCTGTTAGATATATGAGCCTATATATGAGCTTATTGCTGAATGGTTCACATTTTGAGTTCTCCATGATGGCCAACTGTTCTTTCTGCTCAGTAACTGTACAGTGGACTATACAAGATTAAATCGTCACTGGGGGAAAAAGTCTAGTTCCGTCGACTTACATTAAAATTAAATGAGGTTTTCGGCCTCTCTTGTAAAATTGCCTTTCTGGTGATCCTTTTTTTTTTTTGGGACACGAATATATTGTCTATATGCAAAAACTGGAACTACCAAACTGTATACCAAATTGGAACGTTTCATTTAGCTTTGTTTAAAAAAACAGGAAGGAAAAATTAGTTTAATAATCTGTAAAAATAGACAAAATTCAGGTTTGCGATATTGAAACCACCATTTCTGACTATGTCCTATAGTTTTTTGTAGATGTCAGAACCCCATACGCTGTTCTAACTCCCATAAGTAAGACTCTCAGGCCGTGATTATATGGCAGTGATTATCAAAGCTAGACAATGGTTATTTCCCAACTTGGCATGCTTTAAGGCGAGCGTGTCACGATTTAGGCATGTGGTTCGAATGCTACTAATTGTTGTATAAGCTTCCTGTGCTTGTTGGCTACATTAGCCCTGCAGCTCCAGTTCAAAACAAGCAATCAAAAAAAACCAACAAAGTTCGGATACCGAAGATTTTGTTGCCTATATTTGGGGCGAGAAGGAAAAGGAGAATTCACTTTAAGTGATGCTATTGTTAGTGTTGGACAGAGAGGTGGTGTTTCTCTTCCTTTTCTCCATTGGGTAGTTGGGACACGTCCAGTGCTTCCTGCCCAAACGGTCACTTCTTGGAAGGCCCAGACCATGCTGTTGCATCACCTCTTGGAAGCGGAGATGGGATCGGTCAGCACTGCTCATTTTTCCCATCCCGGCTGATGGCCTTCTGGACCTGCTGCTGATGAATGGCTTCTTTACCTAGCCCTGTGTCCACATGCCCATCTAAAGCCTTTCTCTCTAATTGAATTTGGACTTTGCGTTACACTGACGGATGTTGTATCATTGTGGCTGTGATGTAGAGGCAGAGAAAGCCAGAGGATGTCAGGCTGCTGCTCGAATACACTGGGAATGCTAAATGAGTGTTATTAATGGGAGCAGTGCTTTAAGCCTGAAAGGGAAAACCTTCAGGAAATAGATCATGGATTGTCACTTTAGTCTGGTTTGTAAAACATGCCAGCACTTTTTCATGACATCAAACAGGCCCCAGAGACGTCTCTGGTATAGAATATTAACCAGAGAGTGGATTAGAAGTAGGGCTGGAAGATGAATCGGTTTCTTATTGAAATGCAGTTTAGGAGAGTGCAATTTTCTAATTTTTTTTTTTTTATTATACGCTATGTAATTAAAATTGGTGAAGAGGGGAAATTCAGCCTGTAGATAGACCAATCAGAGGCAACCAAACTTGCTGGTAGTCTGGCACACCCCAGCTAACAGGGAACGTTCCCAGAAGTTATAATAAAGCTTTAAATGAAATGTTTTGACTTACAACCGTGCTTCGTGCTCCATTGGATAATATTCCAGCTAGTAGGAAGTTTAGAGCCTAAAACTCACCATGAGCTCAGACACTGCCTGAACAGGGGGCCAGTGCTGATACCTAGAGAGATCAATACACATATATAAAGCAAATATAAAGTATAATTCTTAGCGCAACATTTGGAAAAAGTTTTATGGGTGCTACTGAGACCTGAGAGCGTTCTCCTACCTAAAGAACCTAAAGATAACCTGACATTAGAACATGACTCTGCATATTCTCAGAACCTTTTTAGAACCAATCTTTTCTAGCTGGGACTACATTCAGGAGTCGAGCCTTTACCTTTAAACGGTAAGTATTCTGGTTTTACCAGCAAAAATAAAAAGCCAGAACCTTAATTTATAGAGGATAATCACAATTTCACTCACAGTCACGATAATAATCAGAGAAATCATATTTCTGCTGATGAGCACTGTGAAGGACCAGTGGGAGGAAGCAGCAAGCCAAGAGAAATGGTGGTAAAGGAGGTGGGGGTCAGAAGGCGGGGTTTGTGTCAAAGGCCTCCTGCCGTTTCTCATGGCTGACAGCCTCTGCCCTGAGGTCTCTGGCGGGTGTCGTCAATACGTAGGGTCTCTGATTGGTTCTTGAGGGAGGAGAGACTGGCACAGTGAGCTGCCTGGAAAGCGGGCCTTGTCTGGTGGCCAAACTTCTACAATCCGTACGTATACATGTATCAGTAGATAGTGGTTGGTTTGTGTCTCAACGGATAACACCACTTGTCACTGAGCTAGCACACCATGTTGGAGATTGGGGTTCGATTCCTGGTCTGGGTGACTATGCTGTGCTACACCAATAAGAGTCCTTGGGCAAGACTCCTAACACTACATTGACCCACCTGTAGGATGATTATCCTAGGGCCTAAATCATCATCAGGACATTCTGTGTAGTGTTGAGGGAAGCTAACTGGCGAGGTACTTTGAGATTTTGGATCTTTGTGTTAGTCTGGGGATGTGAGTGTCTTCCGTGTGGACCCCCACAAAAGAAACACCTTTGCATATACATTGCATCTGTCATCTTCGCCCCTCGCGCTGTGTTTCGGCATGTTTTCTGTTTTTTCTGTTGTTGCTTTCCAAAGGTCAGCCATCTTTTACGGGTGCGTACTTTTGTTTTGCGAGCGCCTTTGTGTCCGTAGGAATTTAGGAGGTGATGGGAGAAAATGTCACAGCTTGAAGGGCATCAAAACAAAGCAGCAGACCTGGAGCACCCGTAGTGCCGCCAAGTGTGTGCGTGTTTACGCCACGAAAAGCCTTGCTCCGTGTTCTCCCCTTTTGGCCCTGCTGTAGTTATACACACCTTTACAAACCTGAATGACGCAGGAGTCCCTATTCATTTTTCAGCATGCCGGAAAAGGCCTGAAGAATGTTCTAGTTATTGATTTGTAGAATAGTAAATGTGGGGGGAATGAGTTTGTCCGGGAGGGAGGTAGAACATTTCACCCATGAACAACAGCAGCAGCACAGTGTGCACTCGGCCCCTCCCCTTCCTGACAGGAATCCTGCTACTTCCTGTGTCTCAGGAGGAAGTACATGAAGTCAGGCTGGGGTTTACAAACACACACACACACACACACACACACACATAAGCACAGTAATGTGCAAACCTCAGAGTCAATAAGTCAGTCAAGTTAATTCTCTTTGAGCACCAGTGTTTAGTGTGCCCAACCTGTGCACACTCTTTTTGCATGTTCTTTGTTGGAGGCGTGGCTTTTTCCAAAGACGTTTTCCAGAGAATTCTACATGGATATATTTCCCCACACCTCCAAAATTCAGTCTTAGAAGTTGGTATTATTTACTGCTCCACATGACCTGTGATACAGCTAATCCCAAACACAGTCAGTGTTGTGTAGGGTTGGGTATGTGTTTGAATTGTATTGATTCCAATTCTGATTCTGCTTATTGATTTGCATATCATCGCTGTCCAAAGAAAACCTGTTATCTCCAAAATGGCAACTTTACAGGAGAGGCCAAAAACCTCATTTAATTTGAATGGAAGTCAATGGAACCAGACGTCTTTCCAAACGGTTTGGGGCCATTTCTGTTGGTCTGTTCTTGGTGAAAATTCCACACAGTGTAAACAGCAGCCCATGTGATCAAATGAGGCATAAAAGTAAAAATCAACAAAAATGGTGATATGTTTTTCTTTGGACAGCGACGATATAGTAAAAATATGCTACATTTTTAGATACACATACACTACAGTATTTAACATCATAAACAGAAACATAATAACAAAACATTAATACATTTAGAAACCATTTTTAAGCATGATCGGTAACAAAACGTTCATGGGTTCGTTCATGGGTACTGCTTTTTACAGGAGCCAAGATAAATGGATCTTGAGGCCATGCAGGGGAGACGATCTGCCCTTGAGTATGTTGGTGAGGGTGTGAGGGTTCATCATGTCTTTTATGGATCAGTGAAGGAGATGATTATGATGAGATGCTCAGATATACACTCCAGTTATTTAAGTTGGAGCAAGTTCATAGCAAAAGACCCCACCCGCTTTGTTGGGATGTATCTAGATGGCTAGTCTTGCTAGCTGGCAGTAGTTGAGAGACCTTCAGAAGAGTCATAGGGATGTATTAATGACTGCACTGCTGAGCATTTCTTTCTGCAGACTCTGTTCATTGGCCTGCATGTTGCCTCAGCTGTGTAGTGCTGGTTATATTGGACATGACGTTCTACCTGACATGGTGAATACAGCTGAATCAGCTAGTTTAGCAAATGGGTAATAAGTGAGGAATGTAAGGTGGGTGCCATCATGCGTTTGGGGCTGGGGGAGTGGAATCATACATGTCTGATCAAGGCCAGCTGAGAGCAGTTATTCTTTAAAACATCCCCACATGACTTCCTCTGTTGTTATTTATAGGCATAACCTTCTGCATCTCCCACACTTCAGGCCACGTGCTCCGATGCTGCGGTTGTCAGGCCGTGTTTGGACTGAGAACTTGGAACTTTGCTCTCTTTGTCTCTCCTCATTATATGTCATCCATCAAAATGCACATATGGTCGCTGTCCAATGAAAAACATGTATCACCATTTTTGTCCATTTTGACTTTAATGCATCATTTGAAAACAGCCACTGCCATTTACACACTGTGAGATTTGTATGATGAGCCAATCAACTGAAATGGCCCAGGAGTGCTTGGAAGGACGTCTGGTTCCATTGACTTTTTGGCCTCTCCTGTAAAGTTGTCATTTTGGAGATACTTGTTTTTCTTTGGACAGTGACGATATGCAAGCTAAGCCTCATATGGTATTACCTGAATGTACGGGGCGGCCCTCTTCGAACGCTTTTAGTGACTTTCTGTTTCTTCCCTTTGATTTCACAGGCCATCATTTTCAACAAATGTCAGTTTAAACACATGGCCCCACTCCGTCCTCAGGTTAAAACATTATCTACTGTTTGACTACAAAGCAAGAGCATGAAAGTTGCTGGCTTTCATTTTCAGCCCTCTCCACTCCATTCCATCCTGTTCAGCTCCCGCATTCAATTCTTTCTTGATCACCACCAACGAGGCACTTCGCCCTGTGCCGTTAGTGTTCAGTCACTATGATAGATCAACAGTAGAATGAGCTGATCGATCGTGATGCAGTTTGTCAGCTCCCCGTTCTCCCGAGTCGGCGCTTTTAGACCTGCCCGCATTTCTCTCACTGTGACAGCGCACTGACTCGCACTCCAGCAGGCTAAGGAATGAGGAGGGAGCGTGAAGGCCAGGCCAGAATATTCACTGCCTGTCAAAAAAGTTTCGGGGCACTTTGACTTCTTTTGAGAGATGAACTTTTTCCACTGCTAGTCTTTACTTAGGAAAGAAATATACCTGCTAACAATACGCTAACCTAAAATAGCCGGTTCGTGTTTATGGGCTTTCTTTGTGTGGATGATTTGACAGATTTTTTTTGACTTTCTTTTTTTTTTTTTTATGAACAAAAGCTTTTTGGGGATAATTGTTAGTGTGACAACTACAGGGGTTGGACAATGAAACTGAAACACCTGGTTTTAGACCACAATCATTTATTAGTATGGTGTAGGGCCTCCTTTTGTGGCCAATACAGCATCAGTTCGTCTTGGGAATGACATATACTGCGTCCTGCACATGACGGTCTGTCACAGTGGGGGCAGAGGGACTTTAAGCCATTCTTCTTGCAGGATAGTCGGGTCCAGGTCACCGCTACGTTGGCCTAGGTCACTACGTGATGCTGGTGGAGGTTCGTCCCCTTGGTGGGTATGCTGACATTACCCTGGATACCGCGGTCTTTGATACATCACAAAGACTTGCTGTCTTGGTCACAGATGCGCCAGCAAGACGTGCACCAACAATCTGTCCTCTTTTGAACTCTGGTATGTCACCCATAATGTTGTGTGCATTGCAGTATTTTGAGCAGAACTGTGCTCTTACCTGCTAACTGAACCTTCACACTCTGCTCTTACTGGTGCAATGTGCAATTAATGAAGATTGCCCACCAGGCTGGTCCAATTTTGCCATGAGACCTCCCTCACTAAAATGACAGGTGTTTCAGTTTCATTGTCCAACCCCTGTATTTTACAACACCTTTCAGCAGCTTGGAATCAGCATTCAAGGGTTTGGAATCGCAATTCAGAAGTCTGAAATCATCGATCCAAATATAGGAATAACATTTTGGAAGTTTGGAGGTCTCTTTTGGAGTCACTTTTCAGAAGTTTGAAATCAACATACATATTCTCGGAATTAGTTTTCAGAAGTTTGAAATTGTTATTCAGAAGTTCGGAGAAGTTATTTTTAAGACTTTTTGGAATCACTGTACAGAAGTTTGGAGTCACTCTACTGAAATTCAGAATCAGGGTTCAGAATTTGGGATCACATTTCAGAGCTCTGGAATCTCTTAAAAAGATTTGAAATCAGACATTTTTGATGTCTCAAATCACAATTCCATAATTTGAGATTGTTGTTTAAAATTTTGCCAACTTTGGGCCTCATTCACCACATCAAATTTGTTTTTTAAAGCCCACTTTAATGAATATTTGAACATTTTTCTAATGTTCTCTTATCTCCAATTTGTTTTTCAGGTAAGAACAGAATCTAAGCCCACCCTTCATGCTCGAAGGTGATAGCAAGCCTGAGGTAGTTTAGGAGCAAATTTAGGAAAACCGCTGATGAATGAGGTTTTCAGTGATATAAAGCTAGGGGACACCGTCTGGGTCTGGAATTAGTCAGAGTGGAGAATCCAACAGAACTTAATAGGCTGACGTGAGTTCAGATTTCCATGTAGCTCCTTCTGCTGAGGGCATGAGCGGAAGGCATCTACTGCAGCCTTTAGCACGTGTTGATGTTGGCAGCAGTCCCTTCTATCCGGGAATGGGTGAGTAGAGGTTTACTCACCCTACATCATTCTTTAATGAAAGTGTTTATTGGATTAAATCCTGGCTACAGTTTGCCCTCTGTGGGGTGGAAATAATCATAACATGTTAGTCATTGTCTTCTCCCTGGAGGCTTCTGGCTTATGAGAGTAGGAAGCAACTTTTCCGTTCTTAAAAGTAAGTGTAGAAGACTCGGCAAAACTGGTCTGGAACGAAGTGAAATCCAAACAAAGCCAATCTGAGACAACAGACCCTGAGCTCGGAACAGAAAACAAGTGGCATCTCCACCAACACGTGGTAGAATTGACCCGCGGCTTCATTAAAGCCTATTTAGAGAGTTTAGCAATAAAACCGAATGGCTTGCTAACCGATGTTTGGCAGTGGCTCATTTCCCGCAGAGAAGAGGGAACACATGGCAGAAAAAAGCTGACACCGCCTCAGGATCCTGCAAGCACACAGCTGCGAGAGCTCTGGCACAGAGAAGGGAGAAAGGGTTTCCGAACAACGAAGATGTTATGGCACGTTTTGCAACTGCTGCCGGGCTGATCTCCAGGCTAATCTACCCTGATGAACACATTTAGCCATCTCTCTTTTTCTTCAAAGGGGTTGCAGAAGCTGAAGCTGGCATACGTGGCATACGGTCACTTTAGGAATTGCCCAGATTGTCATGAAATCTCGCATCGTTTGGATGGTGTAGGCTTGTTTCCACATCTGCTCTACCGGCAGTTAGAGTAACAATTCAGGGCAGTTTTGGTGATCGCAGTCCTGAGGTGGGTCGGAAACTATTTCCAAGGCTGGAATTAAGAGTGTGTACGCTGTCAGAAATGAACGTGCAGATGCTCTCGTTGCTGGACCCATCCTCTGTTGTACTCCAGGATCTGTTGAAGCCTTTAGCTAGAGTTCTGAGCAGTTCTATTAACCGTGTCTTCTAATTATGCCCTGGTTAAACACAGTTTGTGAACCATCAGCAACAGTCTACATCTCGCTGTAGCGCTCTTCCTGCCTTCCAGCTTCACAGTCATTAGAAAGTTATGCAGCAACCTGGTTATAGTCATAACTGACCTTCGTTCGCATCATCGTCAACATACGGTATAGTACGAATACCATTTTGTGGATCCAGTGAAATGAAGTGAATTAAATCAGGAACTGAGTATATTACTACATCCCTAGACAGGAGTATAACGGTACACAGAAGTCATGGTTCGGTTCACACCACGGTTTGGTTATCATGGTTCAGTATACAAGCAGTACACCCCACCCCAAATTCATTAGGCTGGATTTCAATTCATTTATGTTAAACATGCAGTAGTACAAGCCTTTCAGCTCGTGTGTCATTTGAACTCGCCATAGTGTGACTGGCTCTTTCAGGTGCCAGTCGGTGTGGGATAATAGCATGGCACGTTGATCACATATTTTACAGTGTCAAGAAACAACTAAATATAAGATCTGTGTATTTAGTGTTTTCACCCTTTGCCTTCATAGCAGCTGCCAGAGACTCATTTTCAGGAACAAATCTGCAGGGATATATCTTTGCACCTCCAAAGAAGTCACACATTCGAATAATGCCAGTGTTCATTTGTAGATTATCAACCTGTCTTTACTGTACATTTACATTCATGGCATTTAGCTGACGCTCTTATCCAGAGCGACTTACAAGGTTAATCATATTACAGGTAGGCCAATGTAGTGTTAGGAGTCTTGCCCAAGGACTCCTATTGGTGTAGCACAGCGTAGTCACCCAGACTGGGATTCTAACCCCAGTCTCCCACATGTGGTGGTGGCTCTCTGGCGGGCAGTGGTGTTATCCGTTGAGCTACACCAACCATAAGAGGTGAAGTTATTAGTTGGGTCTATATCCAGCATGGCAAGGTGTTCATTACTGGTTGTTGTGATAGGTCCAGAAATTTCCCCATATCCCACTTGACCTTTGCTAGAACTCCTACTAGATTTACCCAACAGTGGAGGATACCCATAGCTTGTGTTCCCCAATCTTTGCATTTCCATTTATGGCATTTTAGCTGATTCATCCAGAGCTACTTACAAGTGGGCCAATGTAGTGTTAGGAGTCTTGCCCAAGGACTCTTGGTGTAGCACAGCCTAGACTCCAAGACCAGTATTTGAACCCCAGTCTTCCACATGTGGTGGTGTCTTCATGGCAGGTAGTGTACTTGTCTGCTGAGCTACACCAGCCCCTACAACCACTAATCTTAACAGCCTACTTGCACTCAGGGCTCAAAGAACTGCCTAAGCCAGGCGTGTTGACTCGTATCATAACGAGGGGGAGTATAGTAAACAAAAGTAAAGTGGAAAAGTCAAATCGGATCGCATCTGATCACACTGGTGAAGGAGTTTAGTGTAATCTGTAATATGGACAGAGTTGATCCAGGTTTGATATAGACATTAAAACGCTGGTTAATAAGAGGTGTAAGCAGACGCCTTGTTTGTTGACATGTAAAGTCAATCTTAGACATTAGACATGTCTCTTATATGTTGTATCATCACTGACTGACATGTTCATCATAACTGACCAAAAAAAAAAAAACATCTTCAAAATGCTAACTTTCCAGTAGAAGGCAATGTAAGTCAATGAAATGACAAATTTGGAGCAACATACATGTTAATGTAAAATGTAAACACACTCCATGTTTATGAAAATATAAAGCCAGTCTCTTTAGATGTGTCCAACAGTCATTTCTAATAATCCTGACATGTTTATTGTCGCTGTCCAGAGAAAAACTGATATCTCCAAAACAGTACTGTACAGGATAGGCACAAACCATTCTGAACTTTTAATAGAAGTTAATGTAAATGAATGATTCTGAGCAGATTTGGAGCAGATTGGTCCATTTATTATGAATTTCAGGGTCAGCTGTGTTCAGGTGATGTAGAAAACTACTAGTTTGTTTTCTTGACGGTGGCTTTATTCTAAATAGACGCTGACGCAGTAGCACTTCAGAGTATAAAGTAATATACATCCCTCTGTGTCAGTGAATAATCAGCTAAAATCTTTAGCTTTAATCTCTCCGAGTGCAACAAATAGGATTCCATTAATGTCGCATCCATCACGGGGTCACACGCATACATTCACTAATGAAATGAGCTAAGTGCTTTGATTGGGCTACGCTAGCGCGATGCATGTTAAATATGTATCACATTGTTCTTGCGGATTAGCAGCAGCTTCCCTTTTCGGCATTGCGGCTGTCTCGCCTGTTTACTTTAGCTTGCTGAGGCACTCAAAGAGCCCCTGTGGCCATAATTGCTGTTATTTATGTCTGTGCGCTCCTACTGTGAAGTACTGAGGCGGCGTAGGCTTTCTCTTTATTCCTCAGACTCTCGGGGCGATGCACATTTTAATAACTTGTTTCCTTAAATAAGGGAGAAATATTGTGAGAATGAGTTTTGAATTCTGTCATCTGGGCTTTCAGAGGGAAGGGTCGCTCTGTGATCTTGTTAACTTCTTGATGAGAGTAGTTTTTGAAGACTCAACTAACGTATGCATGGGTCAGGCTGCGGCGTGTGCTTACAGTACAGTCATGTTATGGGAAATGGTATGAGGTATGGAAGTACAAAGGACACAGATCTCAGTGCAGTGTTGATAATGGGATCTGTTAGAATGAAAGAAAAGGAATTGGGTGCACTGTCAAGCTAGCTAGCTGTCTAGCTATCTATGTAGCTGTCTGTCTGTCTGTCTAGCTGTCTATCTATCTATGTAGCTGTCTGTCTGTCTGTCTGTCTGTCTGTCTGTTTGTGTCTGTCTAGCTGTCAATCTATCTATCTATCTATCTAGCTGTCTAGCTATCTATCTAGCTGTCTAGCTATCTATCTAGCTGTCTAGCTATCTATCTAGCTGTAGATCTATCTATCTATTTAGCTGTCTAGCTATCTATCTAGCTGTAGATCTATCTATCTATTTAGCTGTCTAGCTATCTATCTAGCTGTCAAGCTATCTATCTAGCTGTCTAGCTATCTATCTAGCTGTCTGTCTGTTTGTGTCTGTCTAGCTGTCTGTCTATCTGTCTATCTGTCTATCTATCTATCTATCTATCTATCTATCTATCTATCTATCTATCTATCTATCTATCTATCTATCTATCTATCTATCTAGCTGTCTATCTAGCTGTCTATCTGTCTATCTGTCTATCTGTCTATCTAGCTGTCTAGCTATCTATCTATCTGTCTATCTATCTATCTGGCTTTCTAGCTATCTATCTAGCTGTCAAGCTAACTGTCTAGCTGTCTTGGGAAAAAAGTAAACTTCAACCGGTTTTTTTGGTTTGAAAGAAAAAGAAGGTTTGATGAGAAATTCTCTCTTTTAGAGAAACCTGGAATGCCAACTCAGAGTTGTTCATAGTGGCTAGTTAGGAGCCCTTTGAAAGGCCTCTTACATAGTGTTATTATATGAAATGATTCTGAGACATTGTTTTATGATGCTTAGATCTGAGATTCAGCTGTTCAAGGTGGAGAACTACATGCAGGGTGTTGTATGCAAAATCATTCCCAAAGAAACCCTGTTTTGTGCAGATTTAGCACAGTTTAATGGTAATCAATGAATGTGTAGGTGTGTTTAAGATGTGTAGGTTCACCAGCGGTTTAAGAAAGTAAATATACTGGCTGTATTTGCATTGTAAATATGGCAGCACCTGATTTTCTATCTTGTAGTTTTGGTAAGGTACCATTTCACACCAAACCACTTTGAATGACTTTACCTATTTCTCAATAATTTAATTAACAGAAATGTATACATGTACCCAGATAAGGAACAAGCTCAGAAGCACCATGTTTTCAGAATTTGGGATTTCTAAGCATGATAGTTTGCACTGCTCTAATATAAATGGAGGTTATTTCTGCAGGTTGTTTTGCAGTGGATAAAAGCTGCACACTCTGTAAAATTGACCACCATGGTGGACTCTGGTGGTACTAAAGTCACTGAGAAGCAGTGGTAATGATTACAATCCCAATAGTACTTTAGAGTACTTCGTCTTCTGTCTTTTTCATTTAGAGTAGAGCCTTGTTTTTTTAGCAGAGCCAGCAATTTAGTAGACTGGCATCGGCAACTATACCGTCCTTGTTAAATACAGGGGGTGTCAGCCAGACATTTACCATTTACTGGATCAGCTTTAATAGCAATCACATTCATAGTCATATTTATTAGTACTTTTGTTTATTTTGTTTGTCCAGTTTATTCAAATGGTCAAATACAATTCCATACACTATATATACACATATATATACACACACATATTCACGTATGTACACACATACATATTACTACACCATGTGGCCTTTTATTATATTGGCACATAAGCATACAGAAGCATGTATAATAAAAATAGGAATGTTGTCAGACGTTTAACACAATGTTCTCAGTCACATGACCTTCACCGAAGTGCTACAACAAAACTCTGGTCGACCAAAAGATTAGCATGGCCTCCATCAGCGCAGTTTCTCAGTGGCTCATAGGTTTCTGCTTAAGCTTGATACCATCTGATTTATTTGCCACCTGCTTTCTTATCAATATCTGACAATGCTGTAGGACTGAGCTGCTCTCTCCAAATTTAATGCGGCCCTAATCCACCACAGGCTGGTCGATGAGTTCAGGCCGCGCAGAGCAAAGCTGACCCTACCTCATTAGCTTCTCCCCAGAGCCTAACGTTAGCACTGTAAGTCATATCATTACCCCGTTTTCCATTGGAAATATGTGATCGATACCAAATAGCCCCGCATTTTAAAGCGGTGATCTATATCCCGCCGCTGTTTCTGTGTAGTCAGGTTTTCTCTACCTCTTTTCCGTAACTTTGCTTTCCGCTGTTCTTCACTGTAAACATTAACTTAATGCCGTATGCTGTTGTCGTTGAGATATTTGTTTACCCCTCATGTTTTGTAATGTTAGATGCCGACTGCGCTAAAATAGCCATACCACAGTAATGGTGTGTTTAAGTCAACCCTTTGGGGTTTGCATGGGCCATTACACATGGAAGCCTGTCATTAGAAACCAGAGCTTGCTGGGACTTATGGGAGGCCGGAGAGTGCAGTGTGGTGAAGGGAAAAGACGTGTGACATGCTGGTGGATGCTCCGACTAAGTGCTCCATTGAGTATAACTATTTCTCTCTATGCCCTTTATTTTTCTCCATTTCCAATAAATGCTGGGTGATATCAGTCAATGCATTATATATGATATTTCCACATACATCACAGCGTCATTGAATAAGATCTTGTTTAATTTTGCATTAATGGTGTTAATGAAACACATGCGTCATCACTGCGTCTTTAGAACACGGACCCCTCTCACAGCCCCTGCAGCATGCGCAGCACTGGCTGGACGAGTGTGAAAGTGGGCGGTACTCTCCAATAAAACTAACCTAATGATCGGAACTACCAGGCCCGCCTGCTGCCCGCCTGCTGTCTGCTGCCCCAATACTTGTCAGAACCATGCCACACAAAAGAGGAAAAATGGCCTCACCATATGTTTTTTGCTGTGCTCGCCGCTGAGCTCCACACAGCCCAAATCAGCCACTGACTTTGAGCACACCAGGGACAGGACTGTATTACAAGGGCAGCAGTTAATTTCTATCAGTTGTTCAGAGTGACAGCACTTACAGCTTCATCCAGCATCAGCCTTATATCATATATAATCACACAGCCTCTCGCATCCAGTTGCATTAATATACCATTACTGCAGTCTGTTTCAGGAGATCGCAGGCAGGCTGTGTCCTGTAACACCTTTGATATGATGTAGCTGAGATGGAGGAGTGTTGTTGTGTATGTGCATCTTAATTGGTCCGTGGTCTTGTTGCTTTTGTTGTTTCTTTAAAGTCTAAACTGGAGTACAGCGATTAATCGATTAATCGCTTGATCGATTAGTCGATGGCCACTAATTTAATAGTCAATTAGTTGGTGACATCATTTACTCCATTTTAGTAAAGACCTGTGAGTTTCGAAATTAGTTGCAACAAAGTTTAGACAGAGATTAGAATGAACAAAGCACAGATTACAGATTCACAGTCCGAATAATCGATTATCCGTTGTAGCAATCGATTATCCATTGTAGCAATCGCTAGACTATTCATCTCATTGAAACATCTGGTAACAGAGCTATTCAGTAACTGAGTTTTGCATAATCTGAATAATCTAGCAGTTGTTTCAGTAATTGATAGCTTATTCGATTAATCGAAATAATCGTTTGTTGAAGCCCAAGTCTAAATGCAGAAAAGCACCCCTAGGACACTCCTTAGAGGAATAAAACTTAAGGTAACGTCATTTATGAATTACGAACGTCTACACACATGCCTTATATGTAATTTACTATCTTACATGTTATATATCCCGTAGGCCGATTCAGATGACAGGCTTACACACTTTCATCATCAATCATTCAGTCCATCATAATCCATCAGGAGACCCCCTTTAGGAGTTGCGTCATCATACAAAAGTTGACCTCCTGCGCCCAGTTCTGAGGCATGAAGGCATCAGCCTGCAGGAAGACATGCTAAAGAACAATGCAGACCATGCATTCCACGAATGGGGGTCAACCATGGGCTGGAGGTTGCGGAAACCAGCCTTGTGAGGGGCGCCAGAACAAAGTGCCCTTGAGCAAAGCACCTACCCCCCAACTCTCTGTGGTCCATGGATAGGGCTGGCCACCTCTCTGAGCTACTACCCCTAAGTGTGTGTGTTCACACGGGGGTTACATGTGGGAGGCGAATTCCCGTCTGTGCAAGCGTGAATGATAAATGGTTCTCAGTTCTGAATTCTGTAAAGTGGGGTAAGTGTTCAGGTGCTGTGAAAAGGCTTCCTGTATTGTTGCTGCAACATGGGCCAACAGAGATCTTTAGTGAGCTGGTGCAGCACCTTCTTAGTTATACTCCGCCGCTGCACCACCACCACCAAAATGCTAGTGTTTGACACCTATAGTGTTATAACCGTGCAGGCGATACGTTTCCCTGAGACTTCTTTTCTCCAGCATATCTGCACTGCCTTGCCTCCTCTTGAGCAACAGCGAGAGAGGGAGGATTATCAGATTACTGGTTAATAAACAAATAAGTGATTTCATTCACGAGGGGAGAGAAAATAGCTTTATCAGCGCACGCCAAACAGTCGCGCGTGTTTTTTTGCCCTGGCTAATCTAAGCGATGGTGATAAAGTGGTGAGCTACCTATAGATGCACTTCTGACCTCTGCTTCAGCACGCGCTTTTCTGTTTGCGCAGCTACGGATGTGTTTCCAGTTCTGTCTCTGTCATATTTCCACGGCCCCTCGCTCTTCTTTAGATGGATATAGAGCTGTGCTCCCTGGAGGGGCTGTAGTTCGTGTGTGTGAAGGAGAGATACAGGAGAAAGTGTTTGTGTGTGTGTGTGTGTGTGTATGTCAGCCTGTCGCTGCAGGCCTGTCAGCAGTAATGGGCTGTTGACCCCCCAGCAGGGATGAGGGTCGAGTGGTCATTCATCAGCAGCACATCCACTGTCATCATGGCCTCCTGCTGCAGGGCCAGATCACCAGACAAGATTAACCAGCTCTTCTCTTCTCTTCTCTTCTCTTCTCATCCCTTCTCATTCCTTCTCATCCCTTCTCTTCCCTTTTCTCTTCCCTTTTCTCTTCTCTTTTCTCTCTTCTCTTCCCTTTTCTCTTCTCTTCTCTTTTCTCTCTTCTCTCCTCTCCTCTCCTCTCTTCTCTTCTCTTCTCTTCTCTCTTCATTATCTTTTATTCTTCTCTTCTCTTTTTTACATATCTCATCTCTTCTCTTTTTGTCTCTTCTCTTCCCATCTATTCTTCTGTTATGTTCTGCTTGTCTCTCCTCTCCTTTTTTCTAACTAGCCATTCTCTTTACCTTTCATCTCCTCTTTTCTCTAACTAGCTCTTCACTTCTCTTCGTATCTCTTCTCTCCTCTCCTCTAACTAGCAATTCTGTCTTTTCTTAAATTCTCTTCTCATCTATTCATCTCTTCTCCTCTTTGCATGTCTCATTTCTTCGTTTTTTGTCTCTTCTCTTCCCATCTATTCTTCTATTCTGTTATGTTCTGCCTGTCTCTCCTCTCCTCTATTTTAACTTGCACTTCTCTCTACTCTTCATCTCCTCTCTTCTCTAACTAGCAATTTTCTCTTCTCTTCTCTTCTCTTCTCTTCTCTTCTCTTCTCTTCTCTTCTCTTCTCTTTTCTTCTCTTTTCTTCTCTTCTCTTCTCTTCTCTTTTCTTCTCTTCTCTTCTCTTCTCTTCTTTTCTCTTCTCTTCTTTTCTCTTCTCCTCTCTCCTCTTCTCTAACTAGCAATTCTATCTTCTCTTCTCTTCTTCTATCCTCCTCTACTCCCCTGCCTCCGCTCTCTCTGTATGAAAGGTCTGAACTCTGCATGCCCTCAGCTTAAGCTACTGCCAGCCTTATCATCTCTGTGGAACAATGGGGACAGCAGGCTGCTTCTGCAGGCAGAGGAGAGAAGCGGATCAAAAGAGCTGCATGCCTGCTGAAACGGTGTGAAGGCTGTCATTAGTTTTAGCTCCACTGCCTGTAGTGCTCCCCACCACTGAAACGTCTGAACAGCCTCCAGTCCTGAGAGAGGATTTTCAGAGTTCCTTTCTATTCAGAGCTCAGTCCTCGACCAGAACAAGAGCTTCCGATTTCAGAGAACCTCTCCTTACAC